>VYZQ01005183.1:125960-141745 GCA_013400655.1 Mystacornis crossleyi
CAACAAAATTACTCTAAAAAACTGAATCATTACACCTTACATTTACATGGTGTGGATGAGTATAATTTTCTTTTTACAGTGCTATCATACAGAAAGGTTAATATTCAGAGCATCAATTAAGATCAAAAAGATAATCTTAGTGATCCTGACCATGAAAAACAGTAGAACTCTTCAAAGTTCAAGTCACACACATATGGATGATGACAAATTAGCAGGTAATAAAAAATACTGGAAAACAGAAATCTCAGTTGTGTAATTAAAGTGAAGTCAGATGTCAGAGATTATTTTCTTTATGAATATTTAATGAGTAAATACAATTTGTCATAGTTTCTTTAGAGTTATCTGCAAATTATTGCCTAAATGCAACAAATATTTTTACCCTCTTTTGTTTTATCTGAGGCAGAAATTGCTCATTCTGTTCTAGGATGTTCAAGCAAATTCTTATTGTATTGTCCTAAATAGTTTCCAAATCTTGCCTTAAGAACAAGCCTGTTCACATAAAATTTCATGACTTGCAGAAGCAAAAAAAAGTATATGTCAGGCAAATATTTACCAATTTTGTTTCTGTTGTAACCCTACAAAGGTTACAACAGGAGGATTTGAAGAGATGTATCCAGTATTATTTGATGCATGAGGTATAGACCCTTGTACTAGTTTTCTCATTCGGCTTTGCAAAGCCAGGTATTTCAAGGATTTGCAAACACATTGCTCAAAAAGCCCAGAATACTGATCAAAGCCCAAAGAGTTGTGGACATTCTTCTATTATCATACTCTTTTTATGCAAGAAGAGATGTTTATCTGCTTTGGAAAATAGTAGCTTTTGCTGAAAATTCTTTCTCTAGAAAGATATATTTGACTGGTTTCTATAGGAGCAAAGTGTTGATGCTCTCTTAGATAAGCAACAGTAAAAAAAGGAAAGAAAGGTGGTGGGGGTGATCAAAGTTCTAACTCTTCTGCATGGAACCTTGTCGGTTTCAAAGGTGTCCTGAGTGGGGTGCTATGACCTTCCAAAACTGATTCCAACAGAAAGTCGCTCGGCAAGCCACTGCATTCACACAGACACACGAACACCGGATAGCTTCTCAGACAGATCGATGGGCACGAGGCAGGAAGGGTCCTTGTGTGGAATTTCCACGGCAGAGGTTTCTTCCAACCCATGGGTGAAGGTTGCCAGGGACAAAAGCCGACAAAGAATGGAGAGTCCAAGGTTATACATGGGGGCGAGGAAAGCATCAGGGACCAATGGTCTGATGGCACAGGGGCGGTACATAGGTGGGACTAAGGTACGGGAGCCAATGGGAAAACTCTGAGGGAGTGGTGAGGAACAAAGACCAATGGGAGAGTGGGGAAGGAAGAATTTTCTAGGGAAGGAACAGATAAGGTATAAGGAGGTGGGGAGGCCAACTGGCCAACCAGGGAAGCAGGACTGGGATGCATTTGCATAATGAAACAGCATCCTGAGAAAGTCCTTTTTTGGTTCACCCTAACCTGAGAGAATTTCTATCCCTAAGGACAGTCCCACCAATGGACTCCCTTTGTCCATTGCACTCAGGTCCCACTGGGCCCCACAGAACCTCTTTTGAGAATCAGAGATAAATGAACAGTAGGTGTTTTAAGAAGTAAATATCTGTGTCATACTTCAATTAATTTATTTTCAATTTGTTTTATTTCCATATAAATATTCACTAGACACACAGACACGGAGATTGTAGAACAGCATCAATAGTGAAACCAAATGTTGGAAACGGAAGCAAGAGACCTTTAAAATGTGAAATATTGTATAAATGTTTTAATAAACTCATCAAAATCATAAATAAATGCAAAAATTGCTAAACTGAATTTCAGTTCTCTTGAAATATGAACACATACATGTACAAAATATGTAAGAATTATTTTTGTTGCAAATTGTATTTATAATACTCTCAGACTAATCCCTTTTCTTTGGAGTAGGAATGAATCAAAATGCTCCACAGAAGTCATACCTGCTGGGGTTTTTTTGATAGTTCTTATGAATATAGGCTTAACTTCTGAGAGGTGGGAGAAGACAAATTCAGGTACTATATTCTGTGGTGTTCTTGAACTTTGCCCCTTCTAGGCACGTTTTTAACAAATAAATAAAACACTGAAATGAACTCATGTTTTGCAAGTCCATTAATTCATCATGAGGTACTGCCATCCTTTCCCTCACAGTTGCTTGTTCACGCTCCAAGATACAATATTTTTCAGCTTGACTAAGTATTTAAGTGGCTGACTAATAGAACAACAAAATCATTGGGTTTCACTGTTGACCCAGCACAGCCAAGTCCACCACTAAACCATGTTCGTAAGTGCCACATCTACGTGTTCTAAACACCCCCAGGTGTGATGACTCATGAGGGAGACAAAACGAGTCAGGGAAATTAAGTCAAGTCAAGATAAGCTGAGTGTTAAATCATGTTTACTCTGCATGGCTTTTATTATTGCACTGAGACTAACACTTTTTATAACAGAACACAGAATATCCCAGAAACAGTCAATTGAAGGAAATGGGTGGGAAACTAGGGAAGAGTAGTATTAGGCGAAAGTTTTCACAGCTTTTAGCCTGGGATCCCAAGGAGATTAATCAGTTTGGTCTGCCTTGACAATAGAGTAATCACTCAGTACTAAAAATGCTAGGTTGGTGGAAAAAAGTGCAAACACACAACATTCTCAAGATTTGTTTACTTGAGTGGTTCTTTCATAGTGATTTGATACAGAATCTGAAATAAGTTTGTCATGTGCAATTAAGATTTCTGCAGTAACATTTGTTTAGCAAGTGTTTTAAGGATACTAGTGAAAACAGAGTCTCAAGGTGAGAGCACCTTTCTTGTCTAAGAAAAGAATGAAATAAAATATATGCTACCTGAACAGAGTATTTCACCTTTTGTAGGTGACAGTAGCTTGAGAATCCAGCTTTTGAGCTCTCCTTTAGGGAATTGTCTCCAGACTTACTCAGTCCCAGGTGAGATACTCTCTGCAATACAACTAGGTACACAGGTTCATCTCCGGTCTTTGATTCCACAGATGTGTCTATAAATCAGCTATGAAGACAATGGAGGTAAAATATTCTTGCTAGTTCCAGACAATGCAACATGAAGCAATACCAAAACACTGCATCTCAGGAAGCTCAGGTTGAATGTTAGAAAAGATCATTCCGTGTGTGTGCTGCTATTCAGCAAGACCTGGGGAGGCTGAAGAGCTGTACAGGGAGGAACATAATGAAGCTCAACAAGGCAAATGCACCTAGAGAGGAATAACCCCATGCACTTGATGCCTTTGGGGATTAGGGTGTGTGTGTGCACAGTGTGTTTGTGTGTCTGGAGGATTTTTACATGGCAGTTGTTCAAGGGAGTAAATTGACATGATAAAAAGCCTTATCCCACCTTTCGGGTTCTGCTCTTATGAGCCTTTTCCTTTATCCGGCTCAAACTCCAAGTTGCTGCTTAACAAAGGTTGGTTTGTCATGGTCATCTTCCAGTGGTGGGTGCGCACACCCTCTGCAGCTGAACTGTTCTTATGCAGATCAGAGCCTTCACCATCACACACCCAAAACCTCCTCTCCTCCCCTTTGGCTGAGGGCTGGAAACCTGGCCTCAGCAGAAACCTGGCCTCAGCAAAGCACCCAGTGCTTTGCCATATGGTCGATTTTATGAGTCATTAACCTTTACCGTTTCAGTCTCTCTCACCAACCTGCTGGAAAGCAGTTCTACAGAGAAGGACCTGGGGGTACTGGAATGAGCAGTCCATGAGCCAGCAGTGTGTCCTTGAGGCCAAGAAGACAAATTGCATCCTGGAATGCATTAAGAAGAATGAGAACAGGAGGTCAAGGAAGGTGATCCTGCCCTTCTGCTCAGACCTGATGAGGCTGCCTGTGGAGCATTGTTTCCAGGTCTGGGCTCCTCAGTACATGAAAGACAAGGAAGTTCTGAAGAGGGTCCAGTGGAGGACTATGAAGAGGAGAAGACTGGAGCACTTCTTCTATGAGATCAGGCTGAATGAGCTGGGCCTGCTTAGCCTGATGAAGAGAGGAATGAGAGGAGATCTTATAAATATAAGATTTATATATAAAAATACAAAAATAACAAAAGGATAATTTGTAATTAAATAAATAAAAATAACTTAAGAATAGGTCTCAAGGTGATAGAGTCAGATTTTTTTTTATTGTTGCCCAGCAACAAGGGGCAATGGGCACAACTGAGACGAGGGAAGTTGCACCTCCCTATGAGGAAAAAATTCTTTACAGAAGCAAGTGCTGGAAAAGGCTGCTGATGGGGGCTGTGGAGTTTCCTTCTCTGGAAACCTCGATGGGATCCTGTGCAACCTGCTCTATGAGAGCCCACTTTATCAAAAGAGTTAGATAGATAATCTGCAGAAGTTCCCCCCAACACACCATTCTGTGATGATGAATGCATTGCATTACAGTGTAATGAGGTTGCCAAAGAGGTTATGATCCTCTTGAAGTTTTTAGGTATTCGTCTTTTGAATTCATGACTGTCTTTGAACAATAGCACCTTGGATTAGTGAGCTGGGATAAACAACATCCAGAATAATTTTCAACCAATATTTCTATTATTCATTTGTTCTACATGTATGTTAATTTTTTTCTGTGTGGTATATATAACCTTTTGCAGAAAGTTGGTGTGAAAATTCAGCAGTTAAAAACCCCTCATTTTTAGAAAATGAGACTAAATAATTGATTTCCTGAAAATCAGTCATGAAATCAGGGTTTTTAAAAAATTATATATACATTAATATCACATCAATATTAAGGACTTTAATATAAAGGGTAATACATCAAAGACCAGAAACCTTAGCTCTTTTTAGAATATCACAAAGACAAAAATCACTCTGAAATCATCAGAACATAGAACTACAACAGAATCACTATAGAAAAGGTTAAAATAAACTCAGTATTACATTCTAAAGGACAGGCCACATCATATACTATCTGAGTTGTTTCGGTTTTGTTCTTTCTTTTATTTTCCTTTAACATATAATCAAAATGTAGACTAGAATTTACACATAATTCCTGAATTGTCCAGTATTTCCCTTCTGCTCTCCATGCTAAAAATATTGTTTGCATTTCTTCTTTAAAACTTCGCACAGTCTCCATATAAAAGGGTTTGACTGCTATGGAGATAGCTTATACATGAGCAAAGAAGTGCACTGCAAAAATCTTTCAGTCTGAAGCTTAATTACATAGCTACACTTTATCGTGTTTGGGGGTTTTGTAGCTCTCCCCTGCTGCTTCCTGGACCTTTCTGGCAGAAACTTCAGTTTGCTCTATGGGTCTCTTCAGCTAACTCTCAGCATAATGATTTAAACATAAGTCATTTCAAAATGAAACTTTAGTTCTTTCATCATTCAAAAGTAATTTCAGTGGAAACATACAGTGAACTATCTTAAATACAATAGGATAATATAATTTCAACCTTTCAGAAAGATGTTTGTGTTTTCTGTGCACATACAAGTCTTCTCTAGTAGCCCCTGAAAGAATGAAACAGAAAATATGAATTCTCTAAATTTCCTGAAAGAAAATTAGTAACAAGCTTTGAAAAATGAAACTCTGGATGGCGTTTAAAAAGGGAAAAGAGAAATACAGTTACTACTAGATGAAAAGCCTCAGTTTTGGGGAGAAAGGGATGGTGGGGAGGAAGGTTTACCTAAATTTGTTAAAGACGCTACTCAATGCAGAGAAAAGCTCAGACTGAAATATGTCATGTTTTGTGGCTGCAAACTTTGAGTCATCTGAATATGAACCTACAGTGACCTTTATCACATAAATTAATGTCTCAATAATGTCCCTGTGGAGGTTCCCCCCACCCCGGGGGAGGGGCCCTGGGATGGGAACATGCCCTGGGACATACGGGTTTTTCCCTGCTCCCTAGTAACATGTACCTAAGTTCTGTACCCATTGACCATTCGAATTCCCCCGCAGGGAGAACTCTCTGGTTTTCCCATGGGTCTTCAGTCTGGTTCAGGCTCCCCAGCCATGGGCTGGGAGAAATAAAAAGATTTATGAACATCCACGCAAATATCGCCCCCTGATTCTTTCCATGGACAAAACTGTCTTTGGAAGGTTGCACCTGACTGCAACATGTCCTAAAGTTTCAGTAGGATTAAAGACAGCAATTAGACAAGCAGCAGACAAGATTTCCTTAAAGTAATTCTGAAGAAAATACTTCTATTTTCAATATAATTTTACAATGATAGCAAAATAAAAGTGAGTGATGTGTTTGAAAGAGAATCTTGATTTAAACAGGCTTTAGAATTTGGATGATTATAAATTTTCTTCAGTAATTTTTAAAAATTTCAATTTATTTTATAAAGAGATGTTAGTAGGAAGTGTTTGAAAACAAATCCCTGGCATCCTTATTCACTCGGAAGAGTTTATGTGAATCCTGTATTTTCAATCATTGTAAAGTTTTTGTTTGATCTTCTAATCATTATCACCAGAATATGGAAGGTTTTCTGTTACTCTTCAGAATGTGCTAAATATGCATGTAAAAATAGCATGAGACAAACACAGAAGGAAAATTACAAAGCCAAATGAATGTGAAGGAACACAATGTACATCTCTAACAAAGACATTAAAGGATCATAATTATCCTTTAATATGTTGTCAGTTACCCCGATAGGTATTATTAAGTTAATTGGAATATATTAGAATAGGGTCCTAACTTACTATAGCTATCACTACCAATTGTAAGTTTTATAGTTACAATTATTCCCAGTTAACAGTATTTGCACATAATTATTTGTCTGACCAGTTAAAAACCTGATCAAAAGCCCAGTGCAGCTGACTCAGATGTGGGGAGACTTTTACACAGACACACAGCTAAATTCAATATTTTTGTCATGCTAATGTTTTGTTTTCAAAATCTAATTTAACACCATCAAATGGATTTAAAGGGGAAACACGCAAAATACCACTGTAATTTCCAGTAGAAGCAAGTGGGTTAGATGAAAATTATCTAAGGAAATATTTTCTGCAAAGAAGTTCTGACAAGCATCTGAGAATAACAGTGCACATAGACACTTGACACTTTTCTCTGATCTTCAGAGTTGGAAAATACATAAAGTTTGCCTCTCATTTTATTCATTCTTATTTCTTTTTCTAATTCCATGTACAAACCAGATGCTCAACAGTCAATCCTTCAGAAAACAGACCGCAGTTTAAGTTCATCTTTTATATGGGACAGTATGTGAACATGTGGACTGCAGACTCACTTTCCAAATGCAATAAATAATTATGAGCTCACATCTGAGTATCCACTGAGTAATTTTGTCAATAAGTGTAGTACAAAGAAAGGAGTGAGTTCACTGAACAGACAACCTCCACTTGTGTTCCAAGTATAATTCAAGCTCTCTGTACTTGGCTCCAAAATTGCCTTATTAAGGCATAGCGCCATCAGTAGACCAAGAAGGGGGAAAGCAAAAGGAAAACCATGAAAATACATTTTTTAGTAAATAGCATTTTAATATAATTATAATCAACTGAAAAATTTAGTTTATACATCAATAAATATCAAACAAAATATCAGATGTTAGACAGAAAGAAAATTGTTTTAGACTATAATATAGACTGATGTAACACATTATTTTTAAAAATTTCACATGACCACATCTCACCGAATAATTTTATCAAGGTAAGATTTTTAAAAATTGTTAACTAAAGAAAAACATACCTTTTCTCTGTCATTCTGTTTTTCTCATTCTAGAGTGTCTTTTCATACTGAGTCTGCACTGTGCATTCTCTCCTGCTATATCTTGCTGAAACACTGACCATTATTCATACTAAAATACATTTTCATCAGATATTGTTAATAATTTTAGAACCATGCAAGTACCCATAAAGCTAAAAATTCCATTCAAGAATGTCCTCAGCATTACACATCGTATTATGCAGGCGTGAACTACTGTATTAATGTGTTTTAACCTATGACAATATTAATCTAGAGAGCAATGTTAACATTTCACATGAAGGATGGTACACTAACTTTTAAAAATATGAACTGTGATATGTATTATCAGTTCTGCTGTAAATTCATTCAGTTACAGACCAACATCTCCCACATCTGTAAGCCTTTTCAAAATGTATTGTAGAAATTTGATAGTGCTTTTATATTACAAAAATCTCCTTAAGAGATATTTCCTTTCAAGGGCCATCATTTCTCCTTCACAGTTCTCTGATTTCCTGTTCTAACTTCATATTAGCTAGCACCAGGGAACAGTTTCAAATAATTTCAATTGAAAATACTCATAAAAGTTTTGAAAATTAGGAAAAGAAACTATTAAGTCATTTACAAGCAGCAATCTGGCAAATAAGTAAAAAGAAGTTTAAGTGGGTGGAACATACCACTGCAATAAAAAAAATGCACACCTCACCCTCATTTTTAAACATACACAGGCACAGACATATGCACAAAAACATGGTGTGCTGTAAAACGTGAAAGAAATATTTTGAGGCTCTTTATTTGCCATATCTATGTTTGAAGTTACCTTTGAAATCACCTCAACACTCTTTTGGGATTATTTAAAATGTGTCGTATGTACTAAAATGTGTTAAAACTACACTGTGCTCATACAGTGTCCTGATTCAGAAATAAGTAAATGTTTTTTGTTTGAATAAGAAATTTTGAAAAAAGCCCTAATCTTTCATATTATAAGTTAACTACACCCCTCAGCAATGTGCTATTCAGAGAGTTTCCTAATATATTTACACACAGTTTTCTCAAGGTAATTGAAATTAATTTTTTTTTAGCATATTTAGAATCCCTTTATTCTTCCCTTAGAACGATGCATTCCAAATACTCATTGTAACAGGAGATGACTCATGATGTCAAGAAATACTGAAGGAAAATTAATCTTTGTTTTCCTTATTTTTCCCAGCAAGATACACAGCACTATATTCAAGTCCAATTTATATCTTCCTGAAAAAAAATAAATTCAGCACAATATCTGGTGGCTAGAAAAGTCTTTTCTGCAGCAGGTCAAATGTAATTCTGTCTGAACATGTGAGATTTAAAATACAGATGCTCCAAAGAGATTGCACTGTAAAAACCTGTAGAAATAATGGAGGAAAAATATTTTCTCATGTTAATAGTTGTTTTTTTCCTTCAGTGCCTGTTACTCTCCTGCTAAAGGATCTACTACAGATGTGATAAAAAGAATTCAGGTTAATTCAATGAAATACAGACTACGGATATGTTACAGGTTTTCAGAAAACACATATATTTTTTCATGTAAAATTTTTCAGATACAAGAGAACACCAAGCATTCTATGCAATACTAGTGAGCAAGCATGTTGATGTTAGGAGGGATATTTTAACTACAGACTATTAGTCTGTCTGACTACAGAACTTTAGCCATCCATTTCTACATCAAGTTCATTGACGTGTATGCTACTAAATTCTGATCTAAAATGCATTAATTTGTACTTTAAAACTTTAGATGAAATAAAATTAGTTTTCAGCATGGATAGGTACTTCAGATTAGTTCATCTGAACTATTGTAAGCATTCTTTCTTTGATCCATACACAAAAGCAAGGCAAGAACAATTTTACTAACATGCTGAGGCCTTCAAACTGGTTTCTCAGGAGACACAAGCCCAATATAGAGGAAAAATGGAGACACTAAGGACATTGAGAAGGGTCTAGACTGAGAAAGCTCTTGTATTTTTTTCTGAAAGTGGTATCACATTGTGGTGAGGGAGTTCACCTCAAGTGCTTGTGCATGAGCTCATATAATATAGAAAGCACATTGGAAGAATGGGTTTGCTGACGCACTTGCACAGGTACAGTCTCATTGGAACTTCAGAGATTCAGCAGTATTGTCCATATGACTGAAGTTCTGCCAGTGACGCACAAATGCTTTTTAGAAGAGAAAGACCAGGAAAGAGAGACTTGATTTCATGAAACTTTTTCTTGAAAGGTGTGGCAAGCCAGTCAAGAGTTTATGGATAAAAGGTCACAAGACAGGTATCTGTTACAGATCAGTTGATCCCAAAGGGAAATAAATTAGGCATTCTCTAGCCAGCTGAAAGAAAGCCCGTAGTCTCTTCTCCTCCCTGGTAGTTATGGGAATTTTGACCTCTTGAAATGTCCTGGAAGGGCATAGGGATAGCTGCAAGGACTCCAGAGGTTTGTGGATGTGTAGAAGAAAATTTCTTGATATAAGTGATCAAAGAGCCAACTGGCTTGCTCCATCACAGGAAAAGAAGATGTGGTTGAAGATGTGAATATCTAGGGTAGCCTTTGCAGTAGTGACCATGAGATGACAGTTTAAGATCTCACAGGAAATGACCAAAGCAAAGAATAAAATGTTGAGAATGCCAGAACAGATTTCTTCTTGCTGAGCAAAGTTGTTTGCAGTTTCTCATGGAAGATGGCCCTGGATGACAAAAAGGCACAGGATAGTTGCTTGTCTTCACAGAGAGGCTCCTCCAAACCACATGTATGGAAACACGAGCATTCATGGCAAGCAACTGTCATGGATGAACTGTATTTCGAGAAGATTTACAAAAAGGTGCAAAGAAAGAGCTGACCCAGGGGAACACACATTTTTTGTGTTTTCAAGGCTGTAATTAGGAAAGTCAAAGCACAGCTGGAGCTGAAACTAGTGAGGGATGTGAAGGGCAAAGACAAGGACGTATATAAGTACCCTAGCTACAAAAGGAGGTCTGAAGTAAATGGAAAACACTGTTTAGTGGGACAGGAAACCATGACCAACCTGGAAAATTCTAAATTAATTTGTGGTTTTACTCCAGTTTCTTTTGTAGAAGGCTGCCCTCAGGATGCCCAGGTCCCTGCAGCCAGTGGTAATGTCACAGAGGAGACTGAGCACAGCCCAGGCTGTAGTAGATTTGGGACTATTTAAATACCAGCAAGAATCAAGCTTCCACCTCACCTGCCAGTTTCTAAAATCAAGAGCCAAACAAGATGATAAAATACAATTACTGTTTAATGAAGGGTCCCTCCAGGTGCACAACATGCCAATGCGCACACCAAAAATATGCCAAAGATGCACACATGACACAGGGTATGTAAAGATTTATAAGTTTAGCAAATTAACATAATTGACAAGACTCCCCAATTAGGTAATGAAGTAATTCCCCCTCTTGGTTCAACCTCTTCTGAAGCCCTCCTCCTTGCTAGTCCTTTGTGTCTTATTCATGGGTAACGTGTCTTGGAAAGGTGTCTTGTCCTTGATTCCCGTAAGAAGCAAGATTTTAACAGGCCTTCAGGAATTTTGTTTGTCCAATAGGAAAAGTGCTTGTGGCAGGACGTTCCCCTCTGCTGCAGAAGAGCTGATCTGTTCTATCAGCTGGTGCGATAACTCAGGGCACCAACCCCCTCACATGAATTTGCTAATTGGTGAGATAACCCAAGCCAGACATTTGTCCAATAGTGAGTTATCTCTGGCACCATGGAGGTGAAGTAGATGCCACAGTAGGGCTGCCCGAGGCCCACCGCGTCTGGCTGCAGACGTCCTGGCAGCCTGTTGCAGCACAGTGGACTTTGCAGTGTCCTCTTAAGCGGCAAGCTGCCACCCGATGATGCAGAGCGTCACCCAGGGGCAAGAACTGAGAGAGGGGTCTTTGTACGAGTTCCAGGAGCTTCACTCGCTTGAGAGTTCAGTGACAAAGACTGGGATTTCAGCGGTCAGAGGGATTCTTATACAAGGGGAGGGNGAGGTAGCATTCCCAGCTGACAATAAATATTTTGCCTTGAGAACAAATTGAAGAAAATAAGCCTTGAATTTCCGGCTGACAGACTTCTTCACTTACAAACTATAAAAGCTGCAAAAAACTTTTCACAACTGTGAGTCTTCTGTACATTCTGTACATTCCCTGGAAAACATGTAGGACTTTCCCCTGAAGCTGGGATGCCTACTTTGTGATTGCTCTTCCTGAGGCTTAGTGAAAGGACTCTGTGTGTACCCCATCATCAATTCGGTGGTAAGTTAATTGACTCTTAATCTATACTATTTCTTTGCTAGCTATAATATACATACCTTTATGCTATGCGCTGTTTCATGCAAACCTAATAGTAGTTCTTTATTTTAACTTGTGTAGTAAGTAACTCTGTTTAAGTTCTTTTGCCTGTTAATCCTCTGTCTATTCAATAGATAATTCATTTTATAATAGACCTGATTTTCCATTTTTAAGAACTTGCAAGCCAGGGAAGTTTAGGTGTGGGTCACCTGAATTTAAGCTGCTGCTGAATATCTGAACCTAAGGCAGGGCTTGTCTAATGCTTGCTCAATCCATAACAGTACTGGAGTTAGGAAACTATATAACTATACCATACTATATAACTATACAATAATCTACAGAGCTATGTAATTATATAAAGAATATATAAAAGCAAANCTCTCTAAAGGAGTGACTCCATCAGCGGGCAAGGAAAAGAATGTCATCTATCTCAACCTCTATAAGACGGCTTTTGACATCATCCCCTACAATATCCTTCTCTCTAAACTGGAGAGANTTTCCATCAAAAAGACACTTAATGCCCATCCCCTCAGAGAGATCACTGCTGACACAAGGAGGCTTGGCAGAAAGACATGGGGCCTGTGCTGTACAGCTGCCCACAGGCATCAGTTCAAGGGTAACTGTTCACTGTCCCTGGACATCCCTAGAGCTTGTCCTCATGCAGCTTTCTCTTTTCTGGGATCTTCTCCACTGCAAATATCTTTTCTCCAGACAGGGTGTTTACCTATCTCTGTCTGAGACTCCTTCTTTCTAAGATCACTTTTTCTTTCAAGACTTGACTACTTTTCTGGGTGCTCTTATTTGCAGAGCCTGGGTCTCTCAATCTGAATACTCATTTTGCTGAAGTACAGCTCAGGATCAATCTCCCAACTATGGTTCTGCCTCATGTCTCAATCTGGATGTGCCAGTTTTGCTTAGTCCAGTTGTTGCCGAAGTTTGCCAGCACTATATACTGGTTGTAGCTAGCAGTGCTTCCACTTGGAGAGTTCAAAATCTGCATTTCAGATATTCAGTGCCCATCATTCTCCTCACCCCTGACTTTCTGCCACCTCTCAAAGTTCACTGTTTTAGACTATATCACAACTTTGACAGCTAGAAAAGCATTATCCAGGTTGCAGAAAGGTTGACATTGGGACCACATGTTTAAATTGGACGTACACAAGCAATGAGGCTGAAAAAGTACCAAAGGAAATGACTGATAACAGTGCAAGGAGAAACTTTATTTTTTTTTAATAGAATGGCAGTTGAAAGATGATGCCAATGACCAGAAAACAGCAAATGTAACCCTCACTTTCAGGAAGGCGTAACTGGGGAACTACTTGACAGTCAACTTTGTCTCAGAGCCTGGGTTGACCACTGAGGAAATCCTGGAATCCACATCTAGGCTTTTTAAGGACTAGGGAGTGTTACAGAACAGCCACTATGAATTTATAAAGAGAAAATTGTACCTGAGGAAGCTGATATAATTTCAAAGTGAGATCACTTGCTCAGTGGATGTAGTGAAAAAAGTGGATTTTGCTTCCCTTGACTTTCACAAGACATACAGGATGGTATCTATAGCACTCCAATGGCTTGGGAAACAGGGACAGGTGTCCAGGCAAGAGTATAGGGACACTGTCCAGCTGGGTAGGGATGGGAATTGGATGGAGCAGAACTTGGCAAGAGACACAATAAGAAGGGATTCTTTAGGTATGTCAGCCAAAAGGAGGTCAAAGAAATTGTATTCCCTCCCTGATTGAACTGGACTGACAAATTGGTAACAAAAAATGAGGAAAAGGCTGAGNACCCTAATAAATCTTTTTGATCTTTAATTTCTCTACTAAAGTATAAATCAGCTCTGTATTTTTCTAAAGCCTGGGTTGGTCACATCCGGACAGCATTGACCACATGGTTTAATGTGCGGATGGAGTTCAGTGATGAGTGGTGTCCCTCAGGGGTCTGTATTGAGACCAGTACTGTGTTCATCAAAGATACAGACATTGGGATTTGGTATAGTAATGAGGATGCCTCTAGTGACTTATTTCATCAATGTAGAAAACATAAACCATGTCCAAATTGAACATAAACTGAAATCAGAACCAAAAATAACTGTTTGATTTCACAGTCTGTCTGCACATCTATTTATTTAAAATAACCTTATATTCTTATCACAAACCAAATTATTTTCTTTATGGCCGTTAGGAAAAATATAAAATAGAAGTTCAACAACAGAAGATACTTCTATTGCAGGAAAAATCTTTTCTTCTTTTACGCTTACCAAATTTACAGCAGGTTGCAACCTGAGTTCGGCTGCAATTTCTACATGAAAAGGAGGTAAAATACAAAAGCCCTCTCCATGCCACTTACTTATCCAGTCACTGGTGAAGTATATTTCAAACTAGATCACAAAAATTATGGAGGAACTTGGAACCGGTTATTGGAAAGGATAGCATTGTTTTTACTTTAAGAAAATAGTAGCAATGGCAAACAAATGGTGGCAAATTTAAGCAGATTATTTTATCCTTACATGTAACCACAACATTCAACTGCCCTTTAGANTGGATTTTGCTTCCCTTGACTTTCACAAGACATACAGGATGGTATCTATAGCACTCCAATGGCTTGGGAAACAGGGACAGGTGTCCAGGCAAGAGTATAGGGACACTGTCCAGCTGGGTAGGGATGGGAATTGGATGGAGCAGAACTTGGCAAGAGACACAATAAGAAGGGATTCTTTAGGTATGTCAGCCAAAAGGAGGTCAAAGAAATTGTATTCCCTCCCTGATTGAACTGGACTGACAAATTGGTAACAAAAAATGAGGAAAAGGCTGAGGTACTCAACAATGTTTTTGTCTCAGACTGTCAATGTATTTTTCTCTTTTCCCACACTTCTTGAGTGGATAGACTGGAGGAGCAAAGTCCTTTCCACTGTAGGAGATCAAGACTGAGACCACCTGAGGAACCTGAATTTACCCAAGTCTGTGGTACCCAATGAGATGCATCCCAGAGTTTAGAGGATTTGGCTGATGTAGTTGCCAAGCCATTCTCCCTNACATACTTATTCCATGTCACACTGTGGATGATCATTTCTGTCACGCAGCTTTATTTCATACACATAGGTTAGGATGCTTGTCATTCAGAATGGCTGGCATATACCTTTCTCCTGCTAGAAAATGGCTATGAATCCAAACAGCACACAGTTAACAGCAGTCTAAACATCTATAAAAATATACTGTATTTCTGGGAAACCAAACGTAGTCTGTGCTCTCTTAAATGCTCCCAAAGAAAAAGTAAGTCAGAGGAAAGCTTCCACTGACCAAACTGAGAGAAAATAAGTCATTCCTAGTTTCCTTTATAAAAATATAAAAAATACCANGTCTCAGACTGTCAATGTATTTTTCTCTTTTCCCACACTTCTTGAGTGGATAGACTGGAGGAGCAAAGTCCTTTCCACTGTAGGAGATCAAGACTGAGACCACCTGAGGAACCTGAATTTACCCAAGTCTGTGGTACCCAATGAGATGCATCCCAGAGTTTAGAGGATTTGGCTGATGTAGTTGCCAAGCCATTCTCCCTGAGATTTGAAAAGTCATGGCTCTCAGGTCAAATCCCAGATGACTGGAAAAATGGAAAAAATGTCTCCATTTTTGAAAAGGGTAGAAACAAAGACCCTGGAAACTACCAATGTGTCAGTCTTGCCTCTGTCTGGGAAGACCATTGAAGAGATCCTAGAAGCTCTACTTAGGCTTGTCATGGAAAGGGAGATATTTTGAGACAGCAAACAGGGCTTCAC
>VYZQ01005184.1:32578-60659 GCA_013400655.1 Mystacornis crossleyi
AGAACCAAGACGAACAACAACTGCTGCTAAAAGGAGGTAAAAGTGAAGCAACATCTGAAAATGAACTACAAGTTATCCCTTCCTGGACTCCTACTAGGAGCATATAGTCAGAGTCTCCAAAGACATACAGATGCAAGCAAGCTAATATAGCATTATCTATCTGGCAAATCGTTATTCAGAGTAAGCATAAATTGTCCCTCAGGGGAAAGATTTACTAGAGACACAACCCTAGACTGGAAGAGGACACAGCGATGGAGGTGTAAGTGATGTACATTCAAAGATAGAAAGGAAGAGACTCTAGGCACGGAGAAAAGGATATAATTTCTGTAAAGAAGACTTTCCATAGCCTCACATAATGCCAAGAAGGAGTCTCATCAGAGGACTAATCGAAAGAAGTAGAATAATTTTCCCATTTCTTGATGAAGAGGCAGGGGAACAGTTCACTCAGGTTTCCTTATCACTTACTGCAAAACCCACAAAATTACAGACAGAACACTATGATGGACTAAGTCCAACACATTCATTTTTGGCTTCAGTTATAGACTAAAACTGGTGTCAGTGTTTCCCTCTGGGACAAACAGAAGCATTTCGAAGATACCAAAAGCTACCATGGATATGGACTATCTGTATGCCAAAGAGATTTTTTACAAAATTCCATGCCAGAGACTATATACCTTTATTTTCTTTACATTTCAGTTACCTAGAATTTTCTGCATATACATACAAAAAAAACATTTCCCCTAAAAGACTGATATTTAAACTGCCAATATCAGAGTTGTTAGATTTTACTGCTTCTTTTCTTGACATAGTGCAATATTGATTAAGTGTTAAGAGACTTGGTATCTGTTGTTAGAGGACAACAAGCTCAAGAACAGAGAGACTTACTAGGATAATGCTGTTGGTAAAACCTATAGAAACAGAAACTTCAAGCAGCAGCTGAGAGAGATTTCACTTTTCCATCTACTGCTCCTCCTCTTGAGGATCACCATTACAACCTTCCAAGTTTCAAAATCACTACCCTTCATGCAGGGAGAGAAACAACAGAGTCCCAAAAAGGATCTGGTTCACAGCTGGCATAGACCAAGGCTTAGCCTTACCTCTGCAGCAAGGCATCAAACAGCTCAACTCCCAGTGTGCTCTCCTGCCCACGGTTCCCAGCAGTGCTGGCATCCCACTCTTGTCCTTTCTGCTCCTCCCTGCCTGCCTTCACACTGGGTTAGTTTTCAGCAGGCAAGCAGCTGACCTGGCTGACCAGAGACACACACACTGCTGACAGCTGGCCTCACCCATGGAAAGGACAGGTTTTAGGGAGGCCCACACTCACGATGAAGCCATGCTTTTATATTTAACAACTTGGCCAGAAATCAGAGAAACACAACTGAAAACCATGTAATCCCCCAAACAAAATTCCCCTCTGATCTGCAAAACACCCTTCCTCTTCCACATGTGGAAAGTGAAGGTGCAATGCCAGCTTTAGATCCTTGGAAATCTTTAGGAGTGAAGGCATTACAGTGCACTATTACTGGTGTCAGGTTAAGTTATTTCATACTTCCTGACCTTAAGTACATCTTGGGGGGGGGGCAATAAATAATTTAAACAGTTCATTAGTAAATCACCATGGAAGACTACAAGATTAAATGTCTTCAGTTTCATACCGCTGGAGTTAAGCAACAAGGATGTCACTTAGGTAGAAGATGTTTATATTCACACAGGATATATTTTATATTTACAGTAGTCATGCAACAGTTTTGCAGTCATGGCCTGGATAATTGAAGGTGACTAACAATGTTGTGGAATTTTCATTGATGGTTAGCTTAATTCAGCTTTGAAGTAATCTTGAACTATTTTTATTTCATTTAAATTTTTGGTGGCAATTACCATTCCAAAACTTTAGACATCTACCCCATGGGCACCTCTCTCTGATCAGTCACCCTGGATGCTTTAGGAGGAGATTTCAGCATCCACAACCTGTGCCAGCTTGACTGGCCCAAAAGCAGAGCTGCAGGCTGGATTTGTTTGACTGAACTTCTAACACTGTTCCATTTATCATGCCCCTCCAAGGTGGCTGCAAAGCTGTCTGCTCACCGGGGGAGCTGTCAAACAGGTACCTTGTGCAACAGTGAACGCTGCCAACTCCACCAGAAGCCCCAGTCAGATACTCCTGAGCACTTTCCCTTGTGCATTACTTATGCAAATACACATAAATGCACAGGATCTCATGGCTTTAGAAAACACTTCAGAAAGTACGTTAATTAGGCAGGAAGTCAGCTTATCTGTCCTGGAAGATGCAGTAAAATTCAACAATACCAATCCTTTGGATAGTCCACTTAAAAAAATTAAAAACTTGCAAGCTCCCCTCAGTTATGTAGTGACAGCGCGGTGACTCACTGCACACTGTTTATTTTATGTTCAAGGAGTCCAAAAGCTGAGCATTTTCACTCCTGGTTTCTCTGGCCCCTTTTCTCCACCCCACCTCAAGCTCTCAGACATTAGCTATATCTGAAAACTTAAATAAAACTGCAAGTTTTTCAAAGAGTGGCTAAGAAGTCTAGCACAAATTGTAGAGAGACTGCTGTAGGGCATAACTACATCAACAACTATGCTGTAACGAAGTTTAGCATTCCTGGACTAAAACTCAACAACTGAGAGATCACTTCCATAAACTAAGTACCCTATATGGTTACAGCCCACAGAATTATATTCCAAGTATTTGACATATCAAGCACTTGAACAAAGAGAAAAACACTACTACCCAGACAACTGCTGTTAGTCCATATTGCATAGTACAGAAAAGCAGAATGCATCAAAAGCATGGAGCCAAGCTCCAGATACACCCCATAGTACCCAGAAAACCAAGTATTTGCATCCCTCAGCAGAGCTGCCTAGCATAGGAGGTTACACAGCAACTTCTGTGAAAAACTTATATTCAAGTAAGGGGAAAAACAGCAAGCATGAATCTGACAAACTAATTCTGAGCTCAGACTTGCCAGCTAGGGAAGCAATGTTAAGTTGTAGAGAAAACGGAGCTCAAGGATCATGCTTTATTATCTTGGTTCTCGGTTGCTTCTTCCATCTACTTGAAGCCATAGTACTAAATTTCATCACCCAAATGATCCATGCCAGCTTGCACCACTATTTGAGTCTGTTTGCAATAGCAGATGAAGAAAATCAGGGAAACCTTTGCAGTAAAACTACTTGTCTTTATGAGTAGCTACCCAACTTCATTTTGAGAACTCCACACAACCAAATCTATGTTTGTCCTTTAATGAAGGGCCTAGGATTTTTATTTTTTAAATACAGTGCAGCCCATGTCAGAAATTAGTGTGTCCCAAATCAACTGTTTTCAAAGCCTTTGACCAGCAATGTTTACAGAACATTTCAAACTCCCCCACTTTTTCTTCCTTTTATTCTTTTGAGGAATAGGCTATATATATTTCAAGACTATCAGCAAGATGCAGATGATCCAGATTCCTTTCAGTTTTGCTTATCAAAAGGCCGCTATTGGTCAGAATACAAGTGTGACTGAAGAAAAAGCAATCCTGAAATCTCAGTTACGTGCTTATACGTGACGGATCTCCTGGATGATGTCTTCAATTCAAAAGGGGTCCCATGGCAACACAAATAAAAGCAAGTAGGTTATCTCAGGTGTTACTTTCCACCACCTGAATACAAGGATGTCTACGCCCTTGTGTCCAGGTTTCAGCTGACATCTTGGCCAACTCAACTACATAAAGTAACACACATTAAAATATGATGGTTTAAATCAATGTCACTTTGTAAATAAAAAAACCACAGCATCTCTTAAGCAAGTGAATGCAATTTTAAACTGAATTTTAGCCTTGCTATTGAGATAATCATATGCACATAGCACCAGCAACTTCAGTGCCTGAATTACTGTCTGCCAGCTAGACATATTTTTACATCTCTCATCTGTTTTTCATTTCTAAACTTTTCAGCATTGTGCTGCCACAAGAACAGTATGCTATCTTGTGACAAAATCAAACAAGAAATGTTTTCCTGACCCTAGTAAGTCTTAAGGCACATGGATAAAACAAGCATTTTTACATGTCGAATACTATAAGGATGGCTTAGCAACTTCAGCAATACAAAGACACCCTCCAAACTACCTATCATTACATACATTCCACTCTAAAACAGAAATGTGGCTTTTCAGGAAGGAGTCTCTACATTTTGAAGGGCATTTATAACGGGGTGAAGAAGACCTCAGGCACACTGCTCCACAGTAGTTAGCAAAAAACAGACCATTGTAAAGGAGTCATCACCCATCACAACCAAATGAATCTTCATCTTTCAGGTGACCAGCACATCATGCAGGAGCAACCACTACTTTCAGGCTCTTCCAGTAACTTCTTAGGTGCTTCACCTTTAATTGTAAAGTCAGTCACATTCAGCCAGGAATCTCAGCAAGTCATTCACAGGAAAATGAAAAACTTGACTTAAATATGAAAGTCTGAGAGATTTCCTCAACAAGACAGGAATATTAAAAATATCCTATTGAATGACAGCTTCCAAGGAGAAACTTGCAACATACTTCTCTGAAAGAGTCATCAAGTACAAAAATGTCTGCAGAGTAATTAGCTTGTAAAGTGAACTACAAGCACCAACACCAACCCCAGGTAACTATTGTAACATGGGGAAAAAACCCTCAACAGGTGGGAAAGACTGGAGAAGGAAGAGAAATCCACCACACTCACATCAAGAAAAAGGCATAGTGCACTAGCAACAGTCAAGATACTCAATACTTCAATACCGTTTTGCTTTGATGTTCTGCAACAGAACAAGCAGAGGAGGGACAAGGGGTGTGGGATTCTGTGAGCTCAGAGACATCTGAACCCTATTAACATCCCTGAGCCATCACAGCCTGAAGGACATTGCTCACTCAAATGAAATAACCAGCCACAACTGCCTACAGCTGTAGGTAGAAAGAGAAAGCAGCATTGTTGAATCAGCTGAAGCCCAAAATAACAGCTGGTAAAGCTGCTATATCAGGAGCAGAATGGGCAAGAGGTTCCAGAATCAGTGGCTGCAGTGCTTTTTGCCTGCAAGCAGGTACGTGGGTTTGTTAACAAGCACTAAGGTTTTGTTTCTGTAAATGACTTTTACCACTTGTCCTCTGTGAGCCTGACGAATATCCAGAAAGCTTTTCTTGTTTGGTCCTGTCCACTGTGTAATCACAGGAGAAGGCTGGCTGACATACCACACACTGCAAAGCGAATCATGAGTCAGACCGAAAGCACATTAATCTGACAATTCTGCTTAAGACCTAAAAATTATTAAACAAGAAAATTTCTTTTCAATTCTCCTCTGCTGCTGAGGGCGGGGTGAACACACATTGAGAGCAGCAGGGAGACCCTAATTTGCATCAACCCCAAGGCACTGCACAGGAAGTTGGTGTCGAGCATCTGACACTGCATTTCAGTTTGAGTGAGTAATTTCTGAGTCCTCCACCTGCAAGTTTGCAGTGACTGAGGAGGTTTGGTATGGGCTTTCCAGTAAAGTCAGCTTGTCTCAGACTGCTGTCTTTCCCAGAGAGACAACCAGCTCTTTTAAATAGCCAGCTGAGACAGCATGTGCTGATAAGTCCTTCCTTTTCCAGAAGTAAAAATAGATACCCCATTCCTCAAGTCAACTGTTTTCTCAATTTTTGGTATTTTGCAACTCAGTCTCCCAAAACTAGCTCTATATTCAGCTCAAAATACAAGAAGTCAGAAAGACCAAAGTGGGAAGCTCAGAGATTAGCAACCTTGCTTTTATGTCAATCTTCTGACTTTTGCTCAGCTCCAGGAAACCATAATATGTGAGATTTGCACATTGTAAAGGGCCCGACAACCACAAACTTTAACAAGTATTTCTCTCTTAGCTCCTCTAGAAAGTTGTGTTATAATCACCCAGAACCCAACCCACAAGGGTCACACCACACCATAATACCAATAAACACTAACTACAGAAAACTTATATTTCTGAGAGTGAAAAGAAGCACACTGAACAAATAAAAAGCACAGCCAGCAACACTGACATCATAGCCTGCTGTAGCAAAAATGCTTTTGGTACCCACATGATCTAGCAAAGGTCTACAAAACACTGGGCAACATGATTATTGAGGCTTGGCACCACAAGCTAATCAGATACATCTCAATTTCAGTTCAGTAGAATAAAACTATTAATAAGGTGCTTTCTCATAACTGGTCTTAGGCTAACCAAGTTGGGTGCTTTCCTCTCTCCCCTCTCCAAAAAATCCCCGAAAAAGTCAGTGACTGCAACAGCTACGTACTTGATAGCCTGCAAGAGACTATTTAAGGTAGGATTCTCAAGAATTGTTATTGTTCAGAAGTTCTTTCACATGTTGGCATTTACCGCTAAAAGCAACCTCAAAAACTCCAGCCCCTAGGAAACCATCACAACTTTTCTGAAGACTTTTAGTCTCTGCATATGCAAGTTATGAAGTTAGATGGTTTACCATGTTCTAAAAACCAAGATGTAGAGATGACCAGAAACCAATGGGTACAATAAAGACACTTCTGTCTTTTTCAAAATTCACTACTATTTCAAGAGGCTAAAATAGTTGAGAAAGGTCTCCTCATTCAAAGTGCAGAATCCACAGTGAGAGTTCTCTACTCAAGTGGGTTTTTTTACTGTGGACAACAGTTTAATTTGAGGATACTACACATGAAACTGAGCTATAGATAGGAGATCAGTGGCCAGTAAAAGACAACACTAGAGCTATACGACTCTCCCCAACTGTCCTAAGCCACTATAAAAATTGACCTTAAAGTACACGCACAACAGACTCTTCCCTTTATGCTCCCTGCAGTGTCTGCAGTTCCTCTTTTAAGTTGGGACTGACACTTACGAATATGGCCTTTTGTGGTATACAACCCCTATCCCACTCACTTTTCTTCATTTGTTTTTCTGTTAGCAGATCTCCCCAAATGAACTCGCCACGGGATCAGAGCAGCACCAGAGAGAATGGAAACCAGTCCAGCAGCCCCAGCTTTAGTATGCTTCAGTACTATGGAGGCTGTAGTTTGTCTAACCTTACACTAGCTTGAACTGGCACTTCCTTACAAGGAACTTATTTTCCTCTCTCTCTTCTGTTTTTGCATCAACTCACATTCTTTGTGCTGGCACAGCTGTTTGCATAGCTGGGCCATGAACTTCAATGAATTATGGTTCACCTAAAAAACTCCTCACAATGTGTTACTTTTGCAGGATTATTACTTCAGAGCTGAGTAATAACTGATAAGGAAAACAGATATGGCTGAACTTGTTAACCAGGAAGACTGGAATGGCAGAGACTTGATTGATAAAATGCAAACACAGGTATAGCAGAGTTGTAAGACAGCATATGACTACGACATCAGGAGGGAGATGGGGAAAAGCGAAAGACCAAACCAGTTAAATAACCACCTTTCAGCTGCTTGAGCTAAGTTCCAATCTCACCAAGGAGCTCCACAGGCTTTCAATAGTGGCACATACGGGAATGTGATTTTTTTCTTCAGTTTTGTCTTACAATCTAAAAGGATCATGCATATACTCACAGCTGTGAATATTGGGATTGCCTTGGGAACTCACAATGCACACAAAAGAGTTGGATTAGACTAATTACCTTGCCTCAGTACACGAGCTAGCTGTTCACCAAGCCTGATGAAAATCAAGTACTCTAGAAGGTGTATGGCCATTAAGTACTTCTACTGCAAACTACTCAACCCCATCCTTTGAAGATAAAGCTAATGTTTTCTTTTAAGTTTGAGATCCATCACTGCAGCATTCAGCTACTTCAAACAATTTTCACAACACCCTTATTAAGCAATTTCTCAACATAAAACTAATTAACTTATTATAGAACAACCCAGGATCTACAGGAAGATCGCAAGACAGATGATCACATAGCAAACCACATGCAAGAAGTCATCGTCTCAACAGTTCAAAGCTAACCCGTTTCACCACGTACCAGGATGCAGATTATGAAAACTAACAAGGTTTGTCTTTACCATCCCATAGCGAGGCAGCAATTTCTTGGACTGCCTCAACTATTTTGCTAAGTGCAAACACATGGTTTACCAACAGTTAAAATGAAGAAGAGAAATCAGAACTTGTGTTAGACATTTGTAGAGTAAGTACCAAGTAAAAGAAATGGAAACACGTGGAAATATGCCTTGGAAGTAAACGTAAAATAATGAGTTCATACTGGAATATAGAGATGAACATGTACCATTTTCAAACCTTTAAAATCTCAGTTAAAAACCAAGATGACTAACCTCTTAACAAGTCAAGATATCCCCAAGCCAAAATGACTACAACTCCCAAGTGCTTAGTTTTGGCAAGATTACACTGAAGAGCTGTAAATAATGGGGAGTTTCACCTTACTCGAAAGTTGTCATGAGGTTGCACAATGTACAGCTAGCGTATGGATCCCTAAGGCACAAGATGTTTTCAAGGAAGAACAGAAAACAGGACTGTAGAGCAAGAACTCAATAATGGGGTGAGTCAGTTATTGTACAAAAAGTTTGCCACCCTGAAACTATAGAAGGAAAATAAACATCTACCAGGCCCTGGCCAATGGGCATAATGCAAGTGTCTGCTTTAATGAGCAAGGAATTCAAAAATAATACCCTAGTGACTCTTAAGGCATCTGGTGCAGGACACTCAAATAAGACAACTAAACTGAGCCAACAAAACAAATTCATGCTGCCTATTTCCTTCACAGAACACTGTCCAGCTCTCTCTGCTGGGGTTAATGAAATTCAGTTTCAAAAACCCACAGGAAAAAAAAATGACTCTAGCCTTTGCAGCACCTTATCTTGGGACAAACTACAGAAAGCAGTTTTGAAACTGCTGTCAGAGCTGTTTCATAGCTCCTCCACTCTCAGCCCTACCAGAAGCTATTGTATGTGTTCCCTTCAATAGTTTACAGATGGACATGAAGTATCACTCCCACTTGTATTTCATGGAGACATGTTTACTACCCTTAACCTAACCATAATATTTACAATTTTTTATTTTTACTAGTCCGTCCACTCAGTTGCAAAAGCAGTATCAAATAAATTTCTGCAGTACACAGAGCTCGACACCCAAAAAAGAACCAAGTTTTCAATAAATAGCTCTTCCTGTTCTGCTTCCTTCTATATGCAAACATCTGGGCTGAGTGCCCAACTGACTGTTTTAAAATAGTTTTAATTGCTTTATTATCTGCTCTGATGTAATCAATGCTTTTTAATACACTGTTTCTTCCGGCTTCTTAGAAAGAGACTTCTCCCACATAGTCTAACACCACCTCCATTAAACAATTCATAAGATCTTTGTTTTTTTTTTTTCCAAGCTCACTGTTTAAAATCTTGATTAGTACCTTTAATTTTACTTTGCCTTAGTTTTGAAGAGCCACTTATAACACAGCTGCAGCAGTGATGTTCTGCATTAAACACAAACACTAAGAACACAGCTGGCAAGTGATGAGTAGCTCTCCCCACCCAAGAGTTTCCAACCAACCTGTTGTGCTGACAGCCAGAGCCATGAGTCAACACTACGGTCCCATATCCTCAGGGTGCCACCAGTCACACCATCATTTAAGACTACATTAAAAATATGGACCCAGAAGTTATCAACTCCTCTAACTTATCAAGGCATACCATCAGTACTAGGTGCTATGGGCTTGTTTTTACCAACTGATCTCACCATTTCTTTAATGAAAACTAATCATAGACATCTAGTTTTTATTCCAAAGCGCATAACCTAGTTTTCAATTATTTAGGTTTCATCTTTCTACGGAACAATTCAACAACATTTTTTCAGTGTCATTTTCCTACAGGTACAATGTTTCAGGCTAGAAAGTTCTTTGGAGAGATACTAGGTAAGTCAAGACTAAGAAAAGTTATTTAAGCCACAACCAAGAGGTTCCACTTTACCTAACAAGCTCTCCAGTGACATGTTAAAACATAAGGACAGGCATTAGTCAGTGAGGTACTTGTGTAATTGTCTGGATAAAAATTTGTAACAGGAAAGAACAGCATACCAGCTAAAAAAAAAAAAAAACCTAACTGAAAACTTACTAGAACAGACACTTTATAGCTTTCTGCAGATACAGAAGCATTCTTAATGTGATTAAACATATCTTAGTGCCTGAGAGGGGAGGAAAGACGCATTTACTTGTCATGCTTTTTTCCCCCCCATCCCAGTTTCTGACTCTAAAGGCAAAGGAATCCAGGAGGTACACTGATGGACAGGAGTCCCACAGCTCTTTTTATTATTCTGTCCTGGTGTTGTTCCAATTCTGTTTAAAAGATCAAGCAAGATTACAAGTGAGAGTGCAACAGTAGCATCAAGCTCACAGTGCCTCATGTGAGCAGTTGAAAAAGGTCACGGAGTTTATTATGTGTTGAATTCTTTAGCCACAGAAAGTACACTCTTTCTGATGCACTCCTCAAAATGCTACGGGGAAGTATTTTATCCATGTATTCTTGTTGCTCCGCTTGCTTATTAGGCAGCAAGTGCCAGTGAGAAGTCAGGCACTGTTAAATTTTTGGATCAGCTTGTAATCATCCAAGAAACAGATGGTGATTACAGATTCCAGGGGCTGGGGGGGGGCACTGTTTGTTTTTGGGGTTTTTTTTAAACTTGTACAGTATGCTCAATAACTTCATTAGGCATTCATGCTCTTCTCCTAAATACATTTAATTTAATGGTTGACACAGTAGGCAAGCTCTCCAGCAGTCTGTTCTCTACCTCAAAATCAGTTACAAAAACCCCACTTGTTTTCTGCCATCTTTCAGGGTGATGTTTTGAAGGGCCTAAGCCTACAAAGTCCCAGCTTTCCTAACAAGCACCTAACCGAAGCAGGCAGCCAGTTCTAGTTGCACACTCACCATCATTGTGCCTGGGATGATTATCACTGGATGCAGAAAACACAGAATCTGTGGCTTTCATTTTCAGGCACAGAAAACAAGGATGGAAGAATTACTTCCAAAAGCATTAGGCAACAAGTTACATGCCGCCTTCCTTCCCTCTCCTTCTTCCTACAGGTCTTAGAATTCCAGCAGCAGTGACAATACAAAGGTAAGAATAAGGATGTTATTTATCACACCAGTTGTAAATGAAATACAATTATGTTAGCTAGTTAAAAATATAGCTTTAAGTCATACTAACCACTGAGTTTAAATATTTATTTCAGTAGCACAGCCAGATTATCTTTGACACAGGGTAAAAGACAAAGATAAAATCAACTGTTAACGATGCAGATGCCTGCAAGATCCAAGCACTGACAATTAGTCTTTGCTGCTAGAAGTCATCAGTATTATAATCAGATTTACAAAATGGGACACAGTTGCTTTCTCTTTCACTTAGCAGCAAGCTTCATTCCACAGCATATGTCAGAACACTGAGAAATGAATTTACGGCTCTGAAGGCGAACACATTTTTTCTTGCTTCTTAAGACGTTTGGGTAACATTCATATGTTTTCCTCTCACATGACCTTTGAAGTTATTACTGAATTTGATTGCATTACCAAGCAGGACTTTGCATTAGGTATCTCTCTAATTCTGCCTAAACAGCAACTGAGAGCTGCTTACGGTTTCTTGAAGGGGGGGTAATTGATAAGAACCTTGGGTACAGACATGCCTCTGTGAATTTTTCCTCCCATTAAGAAATCAAACCTCTGCTGTCAGCCCTCAGCTTTGTGGCACCAATGTTCAAGCTTTCCCTTTAGAGTTATGTTTCCTCCTAGGACAGGAAAGTTAAGAGAACAGTTTTTATATTTTTTCCCTAACTTCTTCACACATTCAATTTCAAACTCTGCAAATCTTCTAAAACTCAACAACCAAGTATAGTCCTAACATTAAAAAGTTACTAAATCTGCAGAAAAACCATCTTTTTCCTTTTTATCTTCACCGAGTGTTTCTTTCCAAAACATGGAGCAACATCAGAAATGTAGGAACTGCATCTCACTTCACTGTTTTGATATATACGTATTCCCCAAGACAGTTAGTAAGACTCAGAGACTTCTATTGTGTCATTCATTGACAGGCACTGGCAGGCAGTCTTAAATATAATTTTTCAGATTATTACTGTTTTAAGTTTAATTGCTATCATAATGAACTATGATCTATGTTCAGTTCCTAGTCTAGCCTTTGCTTATAGATTTCTGTTTATTCTGCTAAGAAACCTAAGGATCCNGCAGAAAACACAGAATCTGTGGCTTTCATTTTCAGGCACAGAAAACAAGGATGGAAGAATTACTTCCAAAAGCATTAGGCAACAAGTTACATGCCGCCTTCCTTCCCTCTCCTTCTTCCTACAGGTCTTAGAATTCCAGCAGCAGTGACAATACAAAGGTAAGAATAAGGATGTTATTTATCACACCAGTTGTAAATGAAATACAATTATGTTAGCTAGTTAAAAATATAGCTTTAAGTCATACTAACCACTGAGTTTAAATATTTATTTCAGTAGCACAGCCAGATTATCTTTGACACAGGGTAAAAGACAAAGATAAAATCAACTGTTAACGATGCAGATGCCTGCAAGATCCAAGCACTGACAATTAGTCTTTGCTGCTAGAAGTCATCAGTATTATAATCAGATTTACAAAATGGGACACAGTTGCTTTCTCTTTCACTTAGCAGCAAGCTTCATTCCACAGCATATGTCAGAACACTGAGAAATGAATTTACGGCTCTGAAGGCGAACACATTTTTTCTTGCTTCTTAAGACGTTTGGGTAACATTCATATGTTTTCCTCTCACATGACCTTTGAAGTTATTACTGAATTTGATTGCATTACCAAGCAGGACTTTGCATTAGGTATCTCTCTAATTCTGCCTAAACAGCAACTGAGAGCTGCTTACGGTTTCTTGAAGGGGGGGTAATTGATAAGAACCTTGGGTACAGACATGCCTCTGTGAATTTTTCCTCCCATTAAGAAATCAAACCTCTGCTGTCAGCCCTCAGCTTTGTGGCACCAATGTTCAAGCTTTCCCTTTAGAGTTATGTTTCCTCCTAGGACAGGAAAGTTAAGAGAACAGTTTTTATATTTTTTCCCTAACTTCTTCACACATTCAATTTCAAACTCTGCAAATCTTCTAAAACTCAACAACCAAGTATAGTCCTAACATTAAAAAGTTACTAAATCTGCAGAAAAACCATCTTTTTCCTTTTTATCTTCACCGAGTGTTTCTTTCCAAAACATGGAGCAACATCAGAAATGTAGGAACTGCATCTCACTTCACTGTTTTGATATATACGTATTCCCCAAGACAGTTAGTAAGACTCAGAGACTTCTATTGCGTCATTCATTGACAGGCACTGGCAGGCAGTCTTAAATATAATTTTTCAGATTATTACTGTTTTAAGTTTAATTGCTATCATAATGAACTATGATCTATGTTCAGTTCCTAGTCTAGCCTTTGCTTATAGATTTCTGTTTATTCTGCTAAGAAACCTAAGGATCCTTAATTCCTGTTCCTAATTAATCCACACACATTGTTTGTATTTCTCCCATGAGAAACTCTTACTTGTGATAACAGAGTTAAACCATACTGCACACTTACTTTCATTTGCTGGACAGTGCCACATGAAGCATTACAAAATGACAGGTAAAACATCTAACAGAGAAGCCTGCAACACTTCAGTTTTGCATTCTTGACCAAGAAGAGATGTTTAATTTGGATGCATCAAACTAACTTTTTTTTCAACGCTCTCTAATTTAGAGGGATTTCGCTTCCACAGAGCCTCCAAGCATTACTCATGACATTTTGCAGTGTGGTAAGGAAATAGAATGCAATCACCAGAACACAACAGATATTCACACCTACAACCACCACCTTCATGTGAACATGAAGCCTCTTTCCTCTGAGCCTATTGTGTGGCTGGCGTTTTTTGAGCCTCTCCAATGAAAGGTGTTCAGTCCACAATTTTGAATCTTTTGTGCGTGAACCAACACACCTTATTACATTTTCTACTGGGAACAGCTATGCACACCACAGCAGATGACTGCAGGATGGTGATCACATACAGTGCTGCGTTTTCCACTAGTCACTTGGTTATTATCTGTACTGAAGAGGCCTTTCCTCTAGAAGCAGTGGTGCTTCCAGTGTGAACTTACATAGAAAAGAGCTATTGCAATAGGAAGATCTCTGTTTTCATCAGTGATCTCCCTCTCTCCTCAGGGAGACAGTGAACAGCAAGTACACGCTGCCATTCAGTACAAGTCACTCACCCTGCAATTACCAGCTTGCTTGTTTTCATTAAAGAGGCCTGTCTGGGAATTTTTCTATGAATAACACTAGCCACTAAAGAAGGAGCAAAAGAAATTTGTGTATTTAAGCCAAATCCAGGCAAACAGAATATCATGCACTTCCACAAATTAAGATATTTCTGCTTTGTAGATAAATAACTAATGTCTTATGAGTTCACGACATAGGATGTCACTGTTCACAACAGACCTACAGAAAACTTGAAATCCTTTGTCACCATTTCTACAGCTCACAGGGCTATCTTAAGCAGGCTATTCAACTTCCCTGGAGCTTCTCCTCTGTCTGATACGTACAGCCAAAGCATTTCCCCATGATCCTCACTTCAGGCACTAACAGCTCTAACAGGGCTCAGTCTTGAAGCACAGACTCCAGGCTTTGGCCAAAAACTACTGAAACATCCACAGAGGAAAAAAACTCACGCGATACGGATGTGTAGGAAACAAAAGGAGTAGCGAGTTAATACTACAGGCTGCTCTGACGGTTTCATGTGGCTGTTACAAAATTTGTAGTCTAATCTCAAATTGCACATTGACATTCTTACAGGCTCGTTACACAGCACCAGACGTAACCCATGTAAACCCGACACAGGCGTACAGGCTTCGCTCCACCAGCAGAAGGGAATACGTTTTTTGCTCAACTGCTCTGATACCCAATTTTTGGCAATCTTTGGGCTCTACGCTTTTAACTTGCCACGGTGGCTATTTAAAGATGCAAAGCTGCGACCTGAGCCTTATAACGCCCAAACCATGTGACATCTTTACCAGGCTCCTAATTTTAACGCAGACCAGCGCCCGGCCAGGGGTTCTCCCGGAGCTTGGGCCGCCCGTCCCCGCAGGGTGATGGAGCACTTCGCAAATGGTGCAGTTCTGCCACCTTACCACACCAAGCCCTTCCTCCTCCCCTCCCCCGCGCACACCGGCAGCGGACACTTAACGAAGCGAACTGCACGGACACCGGACGAACTTGGCCAGTTCCCACTGATAAAGGGGATTTTTCCCAACTGCAGCACATCCATGAGCCGCCCGCGCGCGGCCGGCGGCAGGACCGGAGCTGCTCGGGCTCCGCTCACAGCACCGTCCTCTCCCGGACACCTCCCGCCCGCTGCCACGGAGCGGAACCGCGGGGCGAAAGGGCGGACACGGGCTACCGCAGGCACACGGCACGGCCCCGCGCATCACCCGCGCCCGGGCAGCGCACTGCAGCCGCTCCCCGCCGCACTCCCCACGCTCGGTAACGCGCTCCCGGCCCCGCCGGGCCGAGGGGCGACAGCCGGCGGGGGGGCTCCCGGCGGCACTTGCCTGCCCCGGTGCCGCCCGCGCCCCCGCAGCCCCCGGGCGCGATGCCCCAGCGAGGCGGGCGGGCTCGTGTGGGGCGAACCGCGGCGCTTACCGAGTGGGTGACCCCCCNTAACTTCGTGCAGTTTGTGTGATAGTTAACTCCGGTTCCCAGTTCCCTCTCTGTAAAGGAACCTGTAGGAATGAGAGGGATCTCTGCGGCAGGGCGTTGCCAGCTGCTCCCACCCCGGCTCGGCTCCCTGGGCAGAGCGGTTCCTTAGAGCCGGCGTGCAGTTAACACAGAAAGCTGGGTCCTAGGCAGGAGTGTTGCACCCTATGACCTCACTGTCCCGTTATATCCCCAGCAGAATGTTTCTTGACTGCCTCCATGGCCACAGAGGATGTGGTCAGTGACAGGCGACATCCTGCAAAGGCACATTTGCTCAGCTCAGAAATACCAAACCCACACATTTTGCTCCACTGTATAATGAGGAACCTAAATGACACCTGCCGTCAGTGTTCAGGGTCAGTACCCACGGGTAACACAGAGCATACATCTCCTGTGCCTTCACAATAAATCATCCATCAGCTTCTGAACAATACAAACTGACCCGCCTGCTGTAGATCTTACTTTGTTCATCAGTTGATACTTCAGCAAGGTGACCAGATCCTTAGGGAGAAGCAAGAGCAGGGCTGCTCCATGAGGTGGACGAACCACCAGTGTCATCCCAGTGCAACCAGTGCCCTCAGTGACAAGGTGTGGCCCCAAAGGGCCCACACTCAGTGGGCAGGGTGCTGGCAACAGCGCACGTTGTATTGGCAGTCCCAGAGAAGCTGAGGTGATGAACCAGGTCCATCCAAGAAGGCACAGTGTAGGCATAGGGTCTATCCAGGGCCAGAAACAGAGGTGCAGGCAAGCTACCTACAAGAGAGGCCCTAGGTAGCCAGAATACAGAGCTGGAGACAGGTATGCCTACAGCATAGCTCAGGCAAAGAGCTAAACTGTGCCCTACCTGAGCTTAAGTGGAGGTCCTGGGCAGAAGGTGTTCCCAAGTGTGGCTTTTCAGGGCAACTAAGGTCAATACATGAGTCTGGGACCCCAACACAGGCTTACATAAATTTAAAATGTGTTGCACCTCTCCATTTCTCTTTTGCCATTGTGATCTCAACAGCAAAGTTATCTATCATGCTGGAATCTAAAGCAGCAATGTTTAATCTCCTTCCTGCATAGAAACAGTTACTGGGATTTATTATACGGTCCCTTTCCTTCACCTTATGGGGAGTAGGACAAAAGACGGGTGTATGTAATTTTCTGCCTTTTTTTTTTAGCATAATTACTTAGGAGTTACAAAGATACTAAACTGTAATTTTTGTTCTTGAAAACAGATTCAACAATAAAAAAAATCCCTTATATTCTGCTGCAGTCAATGGAAGCAGCTGAGTAGTCAGCACCTTTGAATAAAAGCAGGTCACTTAGATGCCTAAATATAGATTTGAAGTCAGACTTTCAGAAGAATTCAGTACCCATTTTATCCCTTACATTATGCTTGGAACATGACATCTGAGCATCATGCAATACTGCACACATCAACATGACTAACATCTGCCACATACATGTTTTTCATCATTTTTTCAGAGTAAATCCATATAGTGAATCATTTTGGTTTATAAATAATAAATAGCAAAATTTATAAAAAACAGGGTTTTTATAGGGAAGGCTGAGGAAGGAAGTTGCTCTTTTTTTCTGGAGAACTTTCTTGTCATCTTGGCCTAGATTCTAAAGAGCTCTTCCCTGCAAATATGAGTTCTCACTAAAGAAGGTTGTTTTATCAGAAGAACAAAGGATGTTGACCATAACAATTACAGCAGAATTAAAAAAAAAAATCAAGGGCCTGGGCTGTATATATGACAAGGTCTGAGGCAAAGATTTGTCCTCTTCAATTCTAAGTACCATGAACAAAGATGGTTGCCTGTATTTGCCTTTCCTGTAGGAACCAGTGTGGGCACAGGTTTTCCACTGTATCCATGCATAGACGCAGCTGGAAGCAGGGGTCACTTGAAGAGACAAAACTTGATTGCACTTGCAGCCTACACTCCTTTTGGGATGTCTCCCTCAATTGTAATCCTATCCCTTGAGACAGAACAGACGCTGAGGCCCTCCAGCCAGTGCCCACAGTAAAAATTTTCCCAGTCCACTTTTTGCAGCCTAGACTTCCCTTTCAAACCCCATTTAACTCACCTTCAGCTGGAGCTCCAGGGCTCTGTCTCCCCCAGTTCTACCAGTAACCCTGAGGGCAAACGTAATTTTATGCTGAGTCACAATGCAGGGTCCCCAGCCATTGCCCACACCAAAACATTGTCACAGCCGCATTCTTCTCACAGACTACCTGTTCCTTTGACATTTTCCCTTTTAAGCCCCCTCCATCTGCAGCTCTAGGCTCTCTCTGTCCAAACGCCCACCTTAAGACTAACACAGATCTTTAGGCCAGAACCCTCAGCCAGTGCCCTCACTAAAATATTCTCCCTGCCACATTTTCTCTAACCCACACCTTTATTTTTAAGAGCTCCTTTCTAGCTCCATTCCAGCTTCAGCTCCAGGTCCTCTGTGTCTCTCAGCTCTAACCTTAAGCCTCAAACAATATGCTGGGCTTCGGATGCGGTGCCAGTGCCCACACCAGGAAATTCTTGCTGCCAAGTTCTTCTGGCAGCCTACACTTTCCTGGGACAGTCACTTTCTATCCCTGAGTCAGCTGCAGCTGTTCTCTCTTTCGTTCTGTCAAACATAACCTCAAACCTCACCCTACACCTAGAAGTTATGATGAGCCTTGGACCAGGCCCCTCAGCCATTGCTTCTACCTACAAGTTTTTGCAGGCAAGCTATCCCTGTGGCCCAACCTTTTCCCTATCAGCTGCTCTGACTAAGCCTCTCTCCACGTGGAGCTCTAGGCTCTCTTTGGCTGCCAGCACCAGCCCTAACCCTCACACAAGCTGTATGGTGGGCTTCAGACCAGGACTGCTGAGCACCTGTCGCAGCAAAAAGTTCTTGCAACAAAGTTCTTCCTGCACCCCAGGTTTCCTAAGCCTGTTCTAACTGCAGCACTACACTCTCTTGTGTTTTCAGAAATAACCCCAGCTGTAATTGCAGCCATAAGAGTAGGCCGAGTCTCAGACTAGGCAGCCCTGCCAAGCTCTCCTTGAACTTAGACTTCCCCTTAAAAGCCCCTCTCTAACGTCCCTCCTGCTGGAATGTTAGGCTCTCTCTTTTTCCCAGCCTTAGCTCTAATTCTGATGTAAACATAATCAAATGCTATCAGCCTCCTTTTAGTTCCCAAGCCAAAACTGTCTCCCAGCCAAGTTCTCTTTGCAGCCCACCTCCTTTCTAAGTCAACTCTCAGTGCAGCTCTAGGCTCTCTTTCTTTTCATGGCAAGGTTTTGGTAGTGTGAGGGGCTATAGGGGTGGCTTCTGTGAGAAGGTGCCAACCCACGCTGGAGCAGTCTGCTCTGGAAGGACTTGCATCCTGCGGAAATGGCCCACGCTCAGGCAGTTCGTGAAGAACTACAGCCTGTGGGAAGGACTCGAGTTGGAGAAGTTCAGGGAGAACTGTTTCCTGTAGGAGGGACCTCACCCTGGAGCAGGGGAGGAAGAAGAAGAAAGGAGCAGCAAAGATTGTGAGTGATGAACTGACCACAGTTCCCCATCCCCCAGTGTGGGGAAAAGGTGAGTGTGGAATGTTGGGAGTGAAGTTGAAACCTGGGAAGGAGGCTCTCCCTGTCCAGTTGAGGAGGGGAGTGATTGTGTAACTTGATGAGCACTTGACATCCAGCCAAGGTCAACCCATCTCAGCCATCTCAATAAACCCAGCCAAAGGCTGAGCCTTGGGCTATGATTCACCTTGGGCTAGGTCAAACAGAAAACTTCTGGGAATCATATTCTCCTTGCAGCTAACACTTCTAGTTATCCATTCTTTCACAGTCCTACTGCAGCAGAAGCTCATGGCTCCCCCTCTCTAGCCTAACCCTGACTGTAATCTCAGAGGTTGAGCTTCAGACATGACCCTCAGCCACTGCCCAGAGAAGAAAGTTCTTGAAGCCAATTTCTCTTTGCAACCCACCCTTCACTTTGAGAGCTCTCTTCTAGCCCCTTCCAACTGTCTAGCCCTTGCCTTGGCTTTCTTTTTTTCTCAGCCCTAACCATGACCACAGGGTGACCCTTAGACCAGGACACCCCACCAGTGCTCACACCAAAACACTTTCCCTTCCAAATTCTCTCTTCATTGCTTTTTCTCTGAAGCTACTTTGTAAACCTATTCCATCTGCAGCAGCAGGCTGTCCTTCTCTCAGCCCTAATTCTAATTGTACTCTAATCCTTACTGGAAGCTAAGCCTTGGAGATAGGCACTCTACAGAGAGAGAGCACACAATCCAGGTCTTTTCTTTGTTCCTTTATGCCTTAGGGACATTTTTGTGCAGGTGTGGGAGAAGTTTTATTCATACAGCTGTCATGACATGGAAGTTGTATTTCAGTCCATTAACAGTTTTTTTATAGCATGGCACTGTGAGTATATGTTGCAGTCAGCATTCATGGTGCCTATACAGAAATGGGACATGAAAGACCTTCTGGGACAGTATTAAAACACTTCAGAGCTTAGACTAAACCTGGTGCTGTGTTGCCTGTAATGCCCACAGAGAGACATCTCCATTAGGAACATGTTTTAGTGATGGACTTGGCAGTGCTGGGTTAATAGTTGGACTTGTTCTTAGAGGTCTTTGTCAACCTAAATGTCTCTATAATTCTAACTCTTGGGTCACATATCTCCACAACTGTATTCATGCTGCATGGCAGGCAACACTGCTTGTTTCACTTCACAGATAACTGGTGAGCAAACTAACTCTAGATGTTGTGATGATGGTCCAGGCACTGACAGAAAAATGGAGGGCCAAGATGTGAAAGTGCAATCTGTTTCGAAGTTTCAGTGAGTCCTTAGCTGCCTCTTAGAAATCTAGTCAGGATCTGCTTCCCATGTAAAGCACTTCCAAAGAGGAGGAGATGAATTCTCTGGGTTACTGTGCATTTCAAATTCTGACTGGCACTCCTACTCAACTTTAAAAAAATCCACCCCTCAATATATACAAGTGTTTGAGACTTGGAACGTCCAGTTTTTTGATAACTGAATGTAAAGTTTTTGCACTCCACAAGGACTGAATAAGAGAACACAACCGGGGCCAACTGACAGTGCTTGGAAACCTTACTGAAGAGGTGTGATACCACCAAATCACTAAGCAGATCTTTTTGCAAGCAGAGAACGAACTCTGCCTCTCATGAAGTAGTTTACTATCCTTAATAGAACAGAGTGTATGTAGAAGCATCAATGAAGACCAAAAGGAAGAGCCTCTAGGCTTGTAAAATGTAACAAAGTAGGCTTGGGGTAAACTATTTCTTTTGCATTGTCCATTCTGCTCCATTTTTTCTGCCATTAGTACTAAAATTTCTGCTTTGTCCGATTTTTTGGTGCAAGATACTCCCAACTGGAAGCTGGTGGACAAGGGAGAGAGAAGAACTGTAAACAATCTAGCAAGACTGTGCTAATGAATGGCTGCCCTTGACTGACTTCATCAATGGTTAGAATAAATTAAAACAAGAGTGTGAGCTCTCACCTTCAATTTTAAGAAAGGCCTGGGATTAACCATGATTTAGCAAGCTTGCTTCTAAAACCTGTGTGCTCTTTTTCATGCTTGCCACAGAGTTTTGTTTAGCATTATTGTTTAAACATAAAACTCCTTTGCTACTTTATTTCAGTATGAAAAATTATATGAGTTGCTTTTTCTCTCACTGGTCACCCAGAGCATTTCTGCTGGTGAGTTTGGGGCTCCAGTTTGAAGGACAGGGATATCACATGGTTTGTGAGGCTTTGCCTGGCTACTGGAAGGTAGTATTTCCCTTTACAATTATTTTCTGCAGCTGCAAAGAACAGAAGGCTCACAGAGTTTCCCTGGGCCAACTGCCATAGAAACTAATTTCAGCTAAGGCAGACTCATAAATTGTTCCATTACTCCATAAATTGGTCTGGGCACATGTCACTTCAAGCTAAGCTGGGTTACTTTAAATCTATCCTGTAGTTCTAAAATGCTGCCACTTTTTAAAAGAACATATCTTAAAGACATGATGAAAATAAATAATGTCTGAAGTGAGTTAATATTCTACAAGAGCACAAAACCTACAAGGATGTCAAATTATTAACCATTACCATTTTTTTGGAAATACAAAAAGACCGGACCAAATATTTTTAAGACAAGTAGCTTCCTTCATTTGTAAAACAGAAAAGGAGAAATAGAAAACCAGTATCTACCAACTATTTAAAATGCAGACTCCTTAATTGCTCCATATTCACAAGAACATTTCAGTCTGTATGGGGGAATGATTACTGGATACATATGTTTACAGGCAGAAAGCACTGCCTGCACTTTTCAGACGTGCCATCAAGAGCTACAGGAGTCACAGAATTTCACATTATTACAGAAGATTCCAAATGGTCTATGGAACAAAATTTAAAATACAAATTCAAAATTGTCAGAATTAATTTGCAAAGATAAACGTAATAATTTCTTAAGCCGAAAGGATTCTGACATTTCATTTTAAGCACTGCCAGTTTATTTTTGTTTCTCAACAGGAAGCACAGTACAAAACCAAAGCCCTGCAAAGAGATTATCAGCTCCAATTTGAGATCAGACATCTACCATAAGTAATGGTTTCTTTTTTTTTGTTTGGTTGGTTTTTTTAAGTGTGAAAAAATAGCATCTCACTTCAGTCTAAGCTTGGGAAATTAGTACAGCCAGGTGCAGCTCCTGCAGTCACAATCCTAAAAACTGTGGAAGCCAGGACAGCTGATTTTCACCTTGTTTAGCTCTCCATAAACAAGACAACTAAGAGTGTCCCTACGACCAGCATCCAGCAGTAGCAGTGTCCATTTTAGTTCAAACAAAGTCAATTCTCCGAGGCAGAGAAATGCAAACTCCAACTGTCCTGCTCCCTTGGGGCCCTATGCTTCCCTTTTACGACTTCCCCACTTTGGCAGCACAGCTGCCAGTTCCACCTCCCAGCAGTTTAACAAGCCACAACTGCCAGGTTTTGCAGCTTATATGGTCTTAAAGGGCTAACCTCTTCCTTTTTCTGTAGAAAAGGCTTTTAACCCTTTATAGATTCACCGACCCTACAGTTCAACCTTGGGAGTTGTTTGTGTGCAGCTTTCTAGAGTAACTGGGATTTTCTAGTGTCTCTCTGTTGATCCAACTCCTGTTTTATCAGGTGTTATCAGCTAGGAAATTGCAGAATTGTTCATGTACATTGTTACTCCAGCTGGGGGGTTAGAGGGCAGCATATACAATATCTAAACTTCTTTTTTCCCAAGCAAATTCCTCAAACTTACTAGATTTCACTATTAAAATAATGATACTTTACAAAAGGCATCAAATATAAGCTTAATAAGGACATTCAGTATATACATTTTCATGTTTACTCTTCAGCTTGAAAGGTGTTTTGCTTGACATCAGGTAATAAATGTCATTTTGAATAATCTATTAATTGCTCTTGTGCCTGTATAAAAGCTTTATTTTTTTCCCCCCAAAATATGATTTTTATCTTGTTAAAAAGATTTTAAGCTTCCTCTATCTGCTTTAATAACCCTTAAAACATAAAAGGATGCACAATTGAATAATAGATTGAGAAATTAGATGTAGTATTTAATTCTTCAACTGCACATCATTTAAGAAAAAATGCTTGGTGGAAAGTTTATCTTATTTCGTAGAAAACCCCCAAACACTTCAGGTTCCATTTTCCTCTAGCTATTATCTTTATAATTCTCAAAATTTCAGAAGAGTTTTCAACTAATAGCCCAGAATTACAGGTTCCTTAGCATATGACATTTCAGCATTTTGTGCTTACTGTGGTTAATCACAGGAACTACAATAGCTGAAGAGTTGTCACAGAACTACAGTTGTTCCCACGTGTTCTGATTTAGACAGTTGTCCCTGGAACTGCAGGTTTTGTTTTGAGAAAAGGTTATGTTTGTGCATTTTTTCAGTGTTGCTTTAGGACTTTCTAGCAGTCTTCTGCTGGAGACCTTGAAACGCTATGCTGATAACAATTAGGTTAGCCCTGGAAATTCTCCTGAAAGTCGTGGAAAAGTGAAATACAGAGTTTTCAAAGCTCAATTTACAGAAACGTCCTTTTATTTTGAATGCCTCCATTCAAAACCTCAGATACCAAGACCCTGAGTACTGACAACAGTAACTGCATGCTGAAGCTCTGCTAGACTTCGTGAAAATCAGGTGTTGCATATATCCATACAATATCTAAACAAAGTAACAGGTTAACATCTGCCCTACCTACATTTAAAGAAATCCCGTGGTCACCATTGCACCACCCATCAGTTTGATCCACTCCAGTTCTGAAATCTCCAAAGAAGGAAATCCTGCAACCTTTTCAGTATTTGGCCACCTGCACAGGGGAAACATTTTTCAGTATAACTAATAAGAATCTAAATGGTCCAACTTTTGGCTGCTGCTGCTTAGCCTGTCACTGGGCTCTCTGTGAAGAGCCTGGCTCTGTCTTCTCTATGCTCCTCTCCCATTAGGTGTTTGGAACCAGCAGTAGGACTGTTTCTTTGCCTTCATTTCTCACAGCTTAACGCACCCAGGTGTCTCAATCTGCTCTCACAAGCACGCCATGCAGCTCCATAGCTGTCTTGGTGGGTCTCCACTGCACCTGCTCCAGTACGTCTATGCCTTTCTCGTCCTGGTATCCCCAAACAGACACTTCAGATACAGCCTCAGAAGTACTGAACAGAGGGCAATAAATGCTTTCCGGACAAGTGGCTACACTGTTGTTAATACAACCTATTTAATCTCTCCCAGATGCAAGATCCCAGATCCCATTTGCCCTTGACCTTCATGAGTTTGTATCAGATGATTCTCCAGTCTGTCCAGATTCTTTGAACCCCAGCTGCTCCCTCCAATGTCTTATTGCCTACAAACTTGCTGAGAGTGCACTCCATCCCACCACCCAGGTCATGAATAAAGATATTAAACAGTGTTATCCTGACTGTGAATCCCCAAGGGAGGCCACTTGTATAACCAGTCACCAGTTCTGCTTCATATTCTTGATTGCAACTCCTCCAGCATGGTGGTCCAGCTGATTTTCTACCCCTGCTATCATCCACTTACAGAATCCATACCCCACTAATTTGGCTCTAAGGAGATAATGGGAGACCATATCAAAGGCCTTGCTAGAATCAAAGTACACAAGATTCACTGCTCCTCCCTTCATCCCAGAGCGAGTCATCTCATCACTGAAGGCAATCAGGTTGTTCAGGTATAATTTACCCTTGATAATTCTGTGCTGGCTATTCTCAATCACCTTCTTATCTTTCCTGTGCTTGGAAATGCTTCTAGGAGATTAAGTATGTAACATTCCCAGGGAGTGCAGCTCAGCTGAGTGGCCTGTACGGCCCCAAATTCTCCTTGCTCTTCTCAAAGACGGATGTGTGTTTGCCTTCTTTCTTTCTGGCTTCTTTGTAATATATTATTATTTCAGTCAATTAAAAAAAAACTACGATGGACCCTAATATACTATTATAAGGTTAAAATCTATCAGATCTCTCTTTTATGGAAATTTTTATTCTAATTGTAAAAAACTTGCAATATTTAGGTTTCAGTAAATTGTGATGTGGTTCTGCTCAAGAAATTTTTACCCTAGCTAAAAGCCTTGTCTCAAATTCTTTTGATTTACATGACAAATACACATTTTCCAATAAAAATTCTGTAATAAAATGAAAACCAGACATAGTAATTTCCGTAAATCACTTTTCATTACTAAAAAAACTTTCCTGATGCCAATAGATATTTAAAATATTACTATTTTATAAAATAAATGCAAACCATCAGCTTGGTAAATACCAGAATACTAAAGGAGAGAAAACAAATTATATGCTTGTTCATCTAACTACTTTGTAATTACTACATAAAGCTCAAATTTCAGAGAAGAAACTGATTTCTCATGAGACCAGAAGGAAGATGGGAGTAAGAGCTGTTTAGGCACAAGACCCAAAGAGAATCTAGTGACATCTCCCAAGAAACTGCACAAAATGCTGTAGGCCTGAATAAAGAGGAAGGTGTTTCAGAGCATGGTACTGTGCTGTAAACCTGTGCTTGGACTCATCTTTGAAAGGTCTAAGCAACTGCAAGCCACAAGGCCACCACTGCTTTATGTGAGGCCATGGTAATGGTTTTGTTCACTAAAACTCTTTGCTCTTGTACATGTTTGCAAGCACACATATATGAGGCCTGATCTACACATTTCTTTTTTGCTAATGTCTGGTCATTAGATGAGTAGTGTAACTTTTAACATAAATAGTTATCCAGGTGCAGAGGTAACTGCAGCTCTTTACACTAAACCATTCTACTAGCAAAGGTAGGCTATTTCCTGTTCTTAGGAGAAGTTGCTACACTGTAAGAGCACCTTTTTACAGGTATGACATCCTCTACCCTCAAAGATTATAGTGCTTTGCCTGTTCTGGCTTTAGAAAGTACACTAAACAGAATAATCACAGCTATTCTAGGGCTGAGGAGGTGCCTCTGCCCAAGGTTTCTTCTTTGGTAAGCTTTAGCAGTGGAGGTGGCACTTACTGGTGATCATGGGGATGATAAGATAATGCTCAGTCTGCATGTGTGGCTTGGTGTCAGTAAGCAGAGCCCTGGTATGAGATTAATTAGTGGGGATTATCGGTGTTGTTCAAGCACTGTGACCTGTGTGCAGACAAAGCTTTGATCATTATGCGACATCATAGGAAACTGCATAGCAGTCTGCAGCAGCACATCTCCCAGATTTGTTATCAGAGCTAACAGGTTTTAGGTTCTCTCAGTTTCACTAGGGAGGCCCGATAATTTCCAGAAATTCAGCTTTGGAGAAAGCAGTGGTCCCATGAGGAAAAAAAGAGCCATTGTAGGTAGGAGCTGGACCAGTTTGTTTGCTCTAAATTGATTATGTTACATCACTGCCAATATGTAGTAGAGGACTTGGGAAGCTAGATATGGCCAGGGCTAGGACTAGCACCATTTACATTGCAGATGTTGTTTTGACAAGTAAATGAAAGAAGACTTGCCCCATTTTTCACTGGGGGAGGTTGTAAAAATTTTAAAAATATGGCCAAATAACATGAATCATGTTTTATTTTAAAGTGACACAATATAAGCATGTGATTTATAATAGCTTAAAATTGGTTATTAGGGTATTCTGTGTTGGTTTTAACTACTTTCCTTACTTTTTTTTCTTTTGATGTTCAAGAATCCAGTTTGTATTTATTTTGCGTGACAGCAAAGTCCAGCAGAGTGGGATGACAATTGACATAACACAGAGGAAGTCAGGGTACAGAATTATCTATGTGAGTTATTATAAGCAAAAACGAATGTCTTTTCTAAGCACAGAACAAATTTTAACCCCAGCAACTTCCTTTTCTCACAAAAGAAAAAAAAAAGCATAGCTCCTTTAAAATCAAAGATGCTACAATGAGTAGTGCCAGGAGAGCATCTTATCTGTGATTAAAGTAGACTTGGTGATTGATTCATTGTGGGGATGGAGGGTCTTGAGGCGGGGAGGACTGAGACCACAGGTGAACAAGTGATGTACGCCCAAAGCTTGCTGTCTAAAGTAAATGGGTTTCCATGTGTGAGGTGGGTCGGATTAGAGGGCAAAAAATGGAAGCAGAAGAAGAAATACCACAAACCACAGCTAATTTGGCCCTCAGCTTTCTTACGCTGTCACTTTCTGCACTCAGAGATGAAGCTGCAGCCACATTTCCTCTGCAAGGCAAGCAGAAAGGGTAGCTGAGAAGNTTGTACAACTGGGCAGAAACACACACACACAAATATGTTAGTCAGAAAGACTGTTGCAGTGAAGAGCTCACAAAAAANTAGAGGGCAAAAAATGGAAGCAGAAGAAGAAATACCACAAACCACAGCTAATTTGGCCCTCAGCTTTCTTACGCTGTCACTTTCTGCACTCAGAGATGAAGCTGCAGCCACATTTCCTCTGCAAGGCAAGCAGAAAGGGTAGCTGAGAAGCTTGCAAACTGCAGTTAAGTGCAGCACTGCAGGAGTTTTCATAGTGATGTAAATGTCAGCTCTTTGATGTTAGGTGCTGCACAGTCCTGCAGAAATTAAGGCAGAGTTCCCATCCTGTGTTGAAGACGACAACAAGGAAGCCAAGAGGCTTTGTTTTTGCTTTGAAGCAAAGATAAACAGTCTACAAATGAAATATTCACGTGTTCCAGTGTGTTTTTCAGTTCCTTGAATAACTGTAGTTTGGTTTGAGCTCAAGTTTAAGAAATGTTTTAAACTACCTATGGAAGGAAAAGGCTGTAAAGGCTGTGCTGAGTACAGAATCAGGGTATTGGTGACACTGGATCAACACTACACTTACTGTTGCAGACACTTGTAGAACCAATACTTACCCACAGAAAATTTTCCAAAAAAAAAAAAAAAAAGAAGGCA
>VYZQ01005184.1:76339-89629 GCA_013400655.1 Mystacornis crossleyi
TTTTTTTTTTTTTTTTTTTTTTTTTTAGCTCCGTATATCACCTAGAATTAAAAGCAGAATCACCGAAATATAAATAAATACATAAGTGAACTCAAATCCACCATAATTCTGCTGGTCTAATTCTGATTTCATGCTGGCATTAAACAGAACTAAAACAACTGAAAAAAAAAAAATCAGAGCCATATACTTCCAGAGCACCTCACAGAATCGGAAGGTCATCAGCTAGCAGCACAGCAACTTCTGCTGTTTTACATTGCAAATACTAAACTAAGGGGAAGAATCATGATGGAGCCTAAAATTAATCTGATGCAAAGCCCAAGAGAGATCCTCCATGGTCCTTGTCACAAGGGAACATGAAAGATTCAACCAAGTATTATTGGTCAGGATTTAAAAAGTGGAAATGAAGGTTTCCACACACCTCTGACTTCTGCCTTGTCATTTCAGTCTGCAATAGAATCAATGTACAAAAGAAAATAAATTATGACAAAACTACAGACAAAGACCAAGGCTGCTTTAGATTAAGTTATATCAGGGATCTGCACCATCTGTTTTGTATTGAAAAAGAATAATATTTTAAGGCATGTTTATTTCAATATATTAAGCATCTTAAGAGCTCACATAGTCCTTTAAAATATGTATTGAAATTAAAGACAAAGTCCAACAGTGGAAACTGAGGGTCCTCAGCATCTTTCAAGAGACATTCAACAATTTCACAATAGCACTGTAAATGGAAAACAAGCCTAATACATGATTCTTGCCTGAATCCTGTAAAAATAAACACCATTAGTTATACTGTGCTACTCACATATTTTACATTCATACCCTGTTAGTTAAAAAGACTAATCTTCAGTCATAATATTTTCAGATAAATTTCTGTTATACAATTTCATGGAGAACTTCATATAAACAAAATATTTGTTTCTTTTTAGTCATGGATAGACCTACTGAATTTTCATACACTAGACTTCACGCAAACCATATTTAAAATACATACAGCTTTTTGTTTATTCACTGGATATATTCACTTTTTTGTTGGGTTTGTATAACTTTTCTCTTACTACTCAGATTTCACAATGTCCTTGCAGTCTATGCCTTGGTGAATTCACTAACTTCAGGGTTTTTCAGCAAAGAAAACAATTGATGAATCACCACATATTATCCTTGAGCATTGCAGTTACAGTTTCCTTTATACAATTTAGGCAACTCACCCATGCTAGGACTGTCATGCTCAGTTGTCTTTTTAAATGAGTTATCCAACATCATGATAGATATAAAAGGGCCCTAATGGGATCTGGGTTTTTTTAATGGTTCTCAGAAACTAGAGTTACAAAGACCACTTCTCTGCAGCTTCCCTGTTTCCTGGCTGTGGCTGTGGCTGTGGCTGCACGAGCAGCAGCACGGCCATCTGGTTGATGGAAGGGAGTGGGCCCCTCTATTCGACACTCATGTCCAGTTTTGGCAACCCCAGTACAAGAACAACACGGGCATGCTGGACCAAGTCCTGCAGACAGACACCAGGATGTTTAAGGGACCAGAAACACAATATACAAGAAGAAGCTGAGGTATCTCAGTTTATTCAGTCTGGAGGAGAGATGACTAAGTGGGAATGCAGTTTCAGCTTTGAACTGCCTCACTGGGTTTACAGGAGAAATGAAACCAGACTCTTCTCAGAGCTGCACAAGGAAAAGACAGCAGTCAGGTTGCAATAAAGGGATTTCTGAGTTGATACAGAAAAAAATTCCTCTGTGAGAGTACTTAAGGATGGGAACAGATTGCCCAGAAAGAGCAGGAATCCGTCCTTGAAGAGACTCAGACTTTGGCAGGACTACCCACTGCAACTTGAAAGCCTTGCTTTGAGCAAGGGGCTGTATGTGGTGACCTCCAGTAGTCCTTTCCAACTAAATTCTAAGCCTGTGTGCATGGGTTGCTACTCCTACCACAGTAATACTTCTCATATCTAGCTTCTATATCTGCATCTATACACTAAATCTGTCATCTAGATCCTCATAATCCTGCATCCTGATTAATTCAAAACTGCTGCTTTCAGGCCATCTGTTATACATATTCCTTCCTGCCCCCCCCGCCCGGAGTATATACAAGATACAGTGGTTATGATATTCCCTGACCACAGTTCTGACGTTACTGCATTTTTGTGTCTCATTACAGAATTGCTTATCTCCCCCCACAGCACAGGAGATTTGCTTGCCCATTTGTCAGGTTCTGCCACTGGGATCTGCCTGTGCTGGCAGATCTGCATGGCGAATCACAGGCCGTGACCAGTCCTGAACTGGTGCATAAATGCCTTCCAGCCTTCCACATTCTTCTGCACTGAGTTCAATTATTGTGATTTTTTTGAAGAAGCTGCCAGGTGATGCATAACTGGAAGGGTCACGGTGTTTGCCAGTATCTTTCTTTAAAATGATGTGATACAGATTAGAAGATTAGGGAATATGAAGAATATGGTAGGTCAGAAATGAAATTCAATTAAATAATTACATGAGTATAGATAACAATATAAATAATTACAGCAGTTTTTCAAAGTATATGAGTTCCCACAGATATGGGATATGTTTGGCAAGAGTCTAGGCAACAACAATAATAATACTGTGAAGGCTCTTAATCTGTTTTCAGTCCAGTGTTCTTTAGGCTAATCAGTTTGATGGTTGCATTTTTGGGGAAGACTGTAGGACGTTGTGCTCTATATAAATACACAATTCTGCAAAATAAAGCCCATCACAAAGGTTTGATTCACATACTTGTACTCAGGAGCCTGGTGATCTCTTTGAAATGTTCTAGTTTCTTGCAAACCTGCCATGGCGTCTATCTGGGCACTACAGAGAGAGAACTAATCATATACTACATTTGGCAGCTACCTGAGGATTCCTGAGATCCTCTGGGGTGTCTGAAAAGATACGGAACACCTTCAAATATAGGCAACTAAATTGGAGGCCCTAGACCCTAGTTTGCATGTAACTTTTAAAATAATACAACAACAAAGGAAACAGTTCTACAAAATACACCAAAATTATTAAAATAAAATTGTAAGAAATCCAATGGAACAACAACAACAACAAATCGCCATCAGGTATTCAGTTTCAAATGTTGGGTGTATCAGTTCTTGGCACACTGGAATGGAAAGTGCTTTCAGTGCTGGTGAGTCTAGTCCCTGCCATCCTTGGCACAACCTGTAATCCTCCCCAGGCCTACAAGTTTTGTCCTTGAGTGCGTAACACCTGCTCTGCCAACTAACAGCCAAACCTGGTAATCAGTTATAACCCATAGATATATGTGATACGAATATGGGTTTTATTTTCCTGGAAAGATCTACATTTTGATTGCTTCTCAGACTCTTTCCGTTCTTCTGGAGTGTGTTTAGACCATGATTTTAAAGAATTATATCAGTCAAGCTGGATATCAAGCTGCAAGTCATGGAATACTTGTCTCCAACTATCAGCCTACAGTGTTGTAGAGAAAGTGGAACTACTTACTAGACAACAACCCTGTATGTTTCATGTCTTTAGGATAAAAACTACAAATAATGATATCTCCTTTTGTACTGCCTCTGCCCATTTTGGACTGACAATCAGCTGTCTAAAAACTGATGTTGGGTTTATATTATTCCATATAAAAAGAGAAGAAATAAATTCAGGACAGTTACATCAACACAGAAAAACAAAATCATTTTCAAAGTGGTATGACAAACAACAGCTTCAGTAAGGGAAGATTAGTAATGCAACTAATAAATTAGGATTTTACCGAACTCTCTGCCTAATGGGAAGTTAGAAACATTTGTGGCTGGACCCCAAACTGCACAGTCAACAGAGCTCAAACCCACTGACTGGAACTGAGATGTGGATTTGATCTTCTTCGCAAAGGAAGGGAGCATTGCTAACTTCCTATATTTTTGGTCATCCTTTTGCTTGAAACTCCTCACTAGAAAGTTCAAAATAACGTACAGGAGGAGGACTACAAACTTAGTGTTTCGAAAAATGAAGGTGGTGTTCATAAAAACTATAGACAGTCTTGTCCACCAGACAACTATAAGGTCTTAGACCATAAATAACTGCATAACTCTGTGAATATAACTACAGGAAAAATCTTAAATAACACTGTCTATATTGGTCAAAATATTTGCATATTGAATTCACCAAAATATCCCCAAATGCATCCACATTATCATTATTCAGCATAATATATTAATTACAGATTGAACTTGACAGCTATGACCAGTTTCATAAAAGCATTCTGACATGAAGCGTAACCTCTCATTTTACTTATAGTAAAGGATTCTTTTATGAATTTAGGTGACTTGCTCTAACAATCTCTATCTTTTTGGGGGGATATTATTACCATATTCTCTCCTTCCTTAGCAGAGAATTTGAAAATATCTGCTGGTGTTCATTTTCTTGCTGTATGTTTCTTCTGGCATAATAAGCACAATGTGATTACAGTCTTCTATCTTTTTTTATCCAAAAGCTGTGAGCGAATGTACAAGATGCGAGTCTGTGGTAATGCTATCCACTACATAACTGAATTTTGACTTCAGACCTGCCAAGTATTTCACACTGCTTGCAGGGCTTCCGCAGTTGGCTCCTGCCTGGCCTTCTCGTGCACCTGGGGATCCAACACACATATGTACTCAGCGCTTACACAGATCCTTTGATTTTGTGCATGAGATCATGGAGCAGGAATGAAGCTGTCGCAAGCCCATCCCATCCTAATGGAGCCTTCTGCTCACAGAGGTCCTGCTAGGGGATGGTGCTCTCTGGATGCAGCCCAGTTTACCAGCTGCATGTTAGCCCATCACTCAGTGCTCTGTCCCCTGGCCTTGCACAGCATTCTCACAGGTACTGAAATAAATAGGACTGAAAGCACCGATATCTGATACCATGCAATGCACAGAACTTGCAGTTTACTATGAAGCAGACAGTGCAATAAATCCCTCTGTATTATATTTAGTAACGGCATCATCTATGTCATTCGGGAAAGTGATCTTGATAGTTTTGTAAAGCCCCACAGCTTTGAATAAATCACTTCCAGAGTGAAGTATTTGACTGATGAGACACTAACTGTCCTACAGCGAGAAAATTATTCAGGCTGGGAAGATGACAGGTTCAGAGCCCGAAAAACAATAAGCCATAGAGAGGCTGGAAAGAACAACATGTACAAAAGACCAAAGGGCAATTGTCACTATCCCTGAGTAATGACCATAACAACAGGTGCTAAAACATACAATACAACTGTATAGTACTAGCCAATTTCTAAGCTGGCAGAAAGCTCAACAGCCAAGTGAAACCCTTTTATAGGCAAGAGAGTCTCATTAGCACAATGAAAGGAACAAATAAAAATGACTAGGTTTTGTTTGCAATACCCATTACAGAGGCCTGCAATGTGAAAGAGCCTCCTGTTTTCTATTTATATTTGATCTCTCTATGCCATATCTAATATAATGGTTGCCAAGTGGAAAAATAAGTAGAATCTATAGTTAAAATTGGCTATGGCCTTGAAATTGTTATAATTTTTTCCTCATCTTTCTTTCCAGTGAGATCTCTGTCTTACCAAATACAGTATATAACTATTCCAATTTTCCCTCTCGAAGATGTTTATCCTTTCTTATCTAGTCTGCCTGTCATATCTTATTATAATTTACAGAAATCTGAAATACGCTGTTCTGATAAACCTGTCAGAATAATAACAGAAACACATACAGTTAATCATTGTGATAGGGTTTCCATATTATTCTGAGAAAGATAGAACAGAATATTATGAATAATGCTGAATGTAATTTATATGAATATATAAATCCTTACCAGTGGTTTCAATTTTCTAATAAACTTGTAATTTTATCAGACACAGATAATAATTGCTAATAAGCATGATTCATTATGACTTACTATGCACAGATTTGGTATTCATAATAGTGAAGTAAGACAACAGACATGGGCATGAAGTGTTACTGAAAATGAAAAAAAGTTGTAGCTATCTATAGGTCTGCCAAATATTAAATACTTGTTCTAAAGAATGTCACTATGTCTGTGTTGGTCTTCAGTAACTATGTAACTCTCAGGCTTTTTTTAATATAGTGTTGCAAGCAGGCTGAGTTAGCTAGAGATAAGGATTAGCATCAAGCTGTCATTTGGGGAAATATTGCATCTAGATTCTTTAGGTCCAGTCAGGAGGACCTGAAGGGAGATTTATCTTCTCCCGTAAATTGCTAATGACTTCAACACTGAATTCACCAGTTCTGAGAACAGAAAATATAAACCCCAGAGAATGACTTTTTTTGTTTGAAAGGCACATTAGCTGTAATCCTAAACATATGTCCCTGCACCCTGCACAGATATAGGAAAATCCAACCGAACAAGCAAAACCATTCTTTGATTTATTTCTCTGCGCTTTGTTGTCATCAAACAATCTATTTCAGCCTCCTCTGCACACCTCACATCTCATTTTGCTGTTTTTCACTGCAGTTCTTCTTGCTGCTACTGCCTCTTGAGTCACACACAAATAGATTTAGGCATGAACATTTAATGGCAAAGGCCTTTGAAAATGATAGAACTAATTTTTTTTTTGTCTAGTTGATGGCTTGCAGCACCAAACAAAACAGAATCATTAAACGGTTCAATGGACTAAGATCAAAGGGAGACACCTGTGAGCAAAATCCTCTATTATCCTTTCACTGTCAAAAGTAATTGTTGCTAATTGAACAAGTTTGTTTAATTGTAATATAACTCAAGAGACCATATCCTGAGCTGCTGGAAATAGATCTGGTTCTGCTGAAGTCAGCTCTGCTAATCTATAGCAACTGAGGAACTGTCACAAGGGAACAGTTAACCCATTGCTTAACTGCATGGGCTGCATGACCAGCTGTTGCAACCAAAAATGTCACAAAAGTTGGGCTGAACAAGAAAAAAAATGATCACATTAATCTTTACCTAATTTTATGTGAGCTACTAAATACACACTTTGGTATCAGTAGACTAAGACGTCCAATAGAACTTTATGAAGGCCAAATTTAAAATATGCCAGAAAATCTGCAAGCAGACACCAGGCCATCACTTTGTCAATGCTTTTAAAAACTGATTTCCCTTTGCAAGAAAGCAAGCTTCTTTCCTACTTCCTCAGGTTTAGCACACTACCACGATAAACCAGCAAGCAATGAAAAGCAGTGCTAGTGTACAGATATAAAAGTTTAGAAAATAAATACTCATAAATCCAGCAGATCTTCAAATCAGTCATCTTTATAAAAAGAACTCAACAAAAAAAAGGGAATGCTTCTGAGTACTGTGGTATGAGTGTGCTCAACTTCACATGTCTTGTGTCAGGAACTAAAACCCATGAACTCTCTGGCTTGCATCCTTCCCCTTCTCACTCCTGCTTTAATTCTGCAAGACAGTTCCTGAATCTGAATGGTGAAAAGATCAAAATCCTGGGGTACCACAAATACAGACCTTGTTCCATCTATGTACAGTCATTTGTGTGTCTCACTAATGATAAGGAAAGTAAAAAAACAATTGTATTCTCTAAAAGCCTTTTTCAGTACCATTACTCTCTGCATTGGAAACCATATCCTCAAGCTCCTTGGACTTCCCAAGCTCCTTGAAAAGTTTCTGCTCTGCTCTATAAATGAACCACGTAAGGCAACTGAACCTCGAACTATTGGTGTTCTGGACAACAGTGATTGTGCAAAACCACATAGCATTTAGTCCTATTCTGATTTAAGCATAGCCAAAAGTGCATTAGTACGTATCTACTCAGAAATTAGGAATGGGCAAGTATGAAAACTGCAATTCTTCTAGAGTCAAAGGGAGTGCAAGATCCAATGGTTCCTAACTGAACACAGGAAAAGCAGAAGACAAAGGAGGGCTATGTTGCAAGAAATGTTAGTTAGCATCTTATTCAATATCCTAAACTAAACACAGCTCTGAAACAATTCTGTGCAGAAATCCTACCAAAACTTCTGAATGCACCCTGACAAACACCTAAAATGACTGGGCTGATGACCAATTTCTTAACATCCAGAAATAGGTAGCATTTTGGTAGGCTGACAATATGCCAAGGTAATTTTCAACACAAATAATGCCAAACCAAGAACTGGATAGTAACTGACATGGGAAATGTGTGAAATTCAAAATAACTTCAAGTAAAAACTAGAGTTTCAAGTAAAAACAGGTTTCCATGCAGTTCAAGGTCACTGACTAAAGCAGAGCTTATCTTGCTTTCTGTGCTCCTCTTCCACTTTGTCTAGCATTTTTTAGAGCAAAATATAAGAGCTTGGCTGATAGATCTAGATCTGTATCTAGACCTAATTGAAAATGTGAATTACACCATTCTAACAGTAAGGCCTAGCGCTGCAACCAGGCTTCAGAGACAGCAGTGCTGGCTCCTTCCAAGTTACCCACGGGCTCATTAAGGAGTTGGCCAGCAAGATGCTGGATTCCCATGTCTGGTGTGAGTCTGGCAAAAGCACTCCAAAACAAGCATTTGTAGGATGTGGGAACAAATAGATGCTCTGAATTTTACAAAAATTCCCCTGTGATGGGAAAAGGGAAAAAAGCAGCTTGAAAATACTTAGATATCCTTAAATACCTGTATCTGACCTTTTGCAGTAGTAACAGGCTATTCAAATACTCTCACAACTTAACATCAGAAAGGACAACTGAGAGAGGTATTCCAGGTAAAAGTAAAGAATGCAATAAATAATAATTAAAAGTGATGTATAGACTGACAGCTTAAAATATTTTAAATAAAGAGATAAAATTTCTCATTTCTGAACCCGTTTTCTAGACACAAAGGGAATTTCCAATTAAAAAACCAAAGCAACACAACGGGACTTTCACCCAAACTAGTATCTTTCTCAGGAAAATTTATTTGTATGACTCATGTGCATAACCCCAAGCTTTAAAATGTTTGTTTATTTTCTGTTTTCCAAAATTTAAGAAAATCCCTACATAGGGGATTTCTTTTCTGTCATCTGCAGGGATATTTTGCCTTAAGTTTTTAAGAGTTGCACAGTGAGAAAAAGGAAAATGCAACTGTAATTGTGTACTCTGTACTGTTTTTTTTGAGTTGAGAGAGTTATGTAAATTACAGAGTAGATCAATGAAGAGGAACTGAAGAAAAGTGAAAAAATTGCTCAATTTCCCCTATGAATCTGAAAGAAACATACGGAGAGAAAGAAAGGGACCAAACCCTCAAATTCTGAGAATCCTAAATCTATAATTAAAAGAGCAAAGACTCTGATAAAGAATAATTTTCATTTTGAATGCTGCAGTATTGAATCAACTTAAAAATATTCATTAAACTGTCTGCTATATTTTGTGACTCTAGCCTTCAAATGCACGATAAGAACAGAGTTGTCATTCCTTGCAGAAACACAGCCTTTGGCAAGGCTTCAGAGGATCAGTGCTGCTACAAGAATGGAAACAATGCAGCAAAATTTGTCCTGAGGACACTACAGAATATTTCATCTTTGAAGAACGAAGCTGTACATTGAGATTTGGGCAAGAGAAGTCTTGGGGTTTTTAAATACAATCTGTGTATTTCTTCCTCAGCACAGGAGATTGTGGCCTCAGAGAACTCCCGTTATCAAACAATCTGTCCAGGATGACACTTAACAGTATCCCTGAGAAGTGATTCAGTTTAGCCTTTAAAAGGGCCTATGTCTTGGGAATAAAGATTTAAAATATATTTGCTAAGAGGAAAATATTTAGGCAGAATTATCTGATCTGTGTAAGATGTAAGGTCAAAAATTTCTTCAGTTTCTTCCCTTCCTTGCAGTCATTTAACATCTCTGATAACATCTACAGTTTTCAAATACCACTTTAGATAAAAACCACACTTGTATATATTCATTTATGTTAGCTGACAGCAGTCACTCCTAACCTACTCTTTTTTAAAAACAAAAAATGTGATAGTCATGGGGCTGTAAAACACAGTCTCATTTTCTTGGGATACAAACATATGCCCTAAGAAACAAGTGTGCCACCTATTGATTTCCCTGGTACTGCTAAGCATCCCCTTCCTTTGTAGTGCTTATGTGCTCCAGCAACAATTTTTGAGGACCTTAGTGAATTTCTTCTCAAAACACTGTGTATGATGAGAACTTCAGAAGTTCCCCGTTTCATAGGCAGAAATTCAACTGTAGAAATACTACAGTATTTGGTCATTTCTGTTAAACAAGTAAATTGCTTTCATTTTATGCAGTTTATTTAGGATTATACAGAAAGTTTTGTGGTCTCAAATCCTGGCTTAAAGCTTTCACTGCTGAACCACCTCTTCTGAGAGTCCTCTGTCTCTGTCCTCTTCTGAGAGTCTCTGAAGCTATTGAGCACATACATACACACGCACTGATGTGACATACCATGACCAGCACTGAGGTCTAGGTACAAGCTGTGGCTGCAAGTCATCAGTTTCTAAATGGTATTGCTATGCTATTTGCTAAAAGTGATAATTCATGAATTTAATTTTTTTGTTCTATAGAAAAGAATACAACTACATTGGGGAGCATTTTTCAGTACGCCCACAACATGCATTTGGTTCAGGCAGGGTGCCTATGAAAAATGAAGACTTACAAATCTCACTTGCAAGTCAAAAGAAAGAAAGGCTTGTTCTCCATTTTGATTTCCCCTTTTTTTTTCCCTAGAGAAAGAGATCCATTTACATTGATATTGAGTAATTTAATGTGTGAAGTAATACAGAAAACTGAAATGCCAAGATGATGTGTTGTAAATTCATCACTCCTTAAGCCAGCTGCTTCTTGTCAGAAAAGGAAAGTTCCTTTTAAGCGTCTTTTGAGACTGATATAAAACATGTTACATGACAAGATTGTGTGTACTGTATGTCATCAGGTATTTCTTAAAGCATAAATTATGACAGATCTTTTTTTAATGGAAAAAAAGAATTATTTCATACAAGCAATCCAGCAAATAGCAATTCTACTTCTGATGTTTCAGGAAATGAGAAATGACTCCCCCAGTGGCACTTCCAGTAAAAGCAGAAAGATAATTTCAAACACTTCAACATGCATATTTCCAACACTTAAATTCAACAAGTACCTTGATTTGGCAGTAGCTTATTCATTTAAATCCCTTTTGAAATTAAATATTTAAAATGTTGCTCCCCAGTATTCTTTCAAATATATTTCTAATCCAAAGTTGATTTTTTTTTTTCAGAAGCTTTAAATTAATCAAACTGATTGGCCCTGTCCCTTCATAGGACAGCACACAAATTCTAAAGTGGCTTTATCAAAATTTAGTCACAAAATTTCATTAAATAGTAGTTAATGTAGTTAATGAAGTTCTTGTAGTTAATTAAGTCCTTTTTCATTTTATTAGGTATTGAGTCTCTAGAAAGTCCTTTAATTTCATAATCTCCTATCTTCAATACAATATGTATTATTTTGGTTTGTATATTTTTTAGTGTTAGAATAAATTGCATTTCAATAAAATATTGAGTTCAAGAAGTGTTTGGACAATGCTCTCAGGCCCATGCTGTTATTTTTGGGGCTGTCCTGTGCAGGGCCAAGAGTTGGGCCCAATGATCCTTGTGACTCCTTTCCAACTCAGAATATTCTGTGATTCTGTGGATTCTGTCATTTGTGACTATTTGTCTATTGTGAATTTTCATGACATTTTGTAGCTGTTCTCCTCATTAGTTCTCCCCCTTTGCTTCCTCATTAGTACTTCCTACTTAATGACACTACATTCCTACTTAATGACATCTTCAGAATATTTTCACAAAATTAAATTTAAAAATATTTTTCTTGATATATTTGCATAATTTTGCCAAAACACAGGTAAAAATGCTGCAATTATATGTCTGTCACACAGTGATTGATTGCCATTTCTTATGGCAAACACAGATGAAAGTAAAAACACAAAGTCCTTATTCTGTCTCTGCAGGCTCGACTTTCTCCTGGTCATCTGCTGTCGTCCATCCTCCTTCCTGTCTGTTTCACAAAACAAATTTACACTCCTCACAAAATTTGTGAAAAGTGCTGGCTATGAGTTTGAGACTACCTGTGCATTTCCTATCTGGAGGAGACACTCCAGTCTTCAAAGACAGCTGAGCCCATTGTTCCATGTGAGTGTACTGAAACACAGGGTGAACATGCACCTTGATTACCATGTCTCTCTTCTTTCACATGGACTCTGCATCATTGTTTATCTTTTATGTGATCATTCATATGAAATAAGGAAAATATCTAACCAACTAGCAGTTGGCCAGAATTATGCTTGAAATAGCAATAAGAATTACCATTACTGACGACAAGAAAAAGGCAAGCTTTTCCAGTAATGGATATCCTTATGTTCGGGATAAGTAGATCCCAAGCAGCAACTAAGTAGCAGTGGGCTGCTTGAGCAGTGTATCTCCACACGCACAGCAGGATGCAGGACAGAATTAGAAAAAGAGAAGTGAGAAAACAACAAATGGCTCAAGACAAAGACTCATTAGTAAATAAACGAAGGAAAAGTTTTTAGAAGTTTTTAAAAACTCCAAAGATTTTCAAAGGCAACCACTTAGCACCTTCCACCAGCAGGTAAGTGCCCAGCCAGTCCCCAAGCAACANCTGCGCTCCGCCGGCTGCGGAACAAGGGCGGGGAGCAGCGGCGGCGCTGAGGGCAGCTGAGGGCCCGGGGGCAGTGAGCACAAACCACCGGAGGCAGCCCCCGGGTCGCGGCGGTGCCGGAGCGGCGTCGGGCGGGCGGTGCGTTAGCCGCCCGAGCCCTCGGGCCGTGCCCCGGCTCCCGGTGGGTCTGGCTCCTTGGTGCTTGTCAGTGAACTGAGGGCCCCGTGTCTCTAGATCTTCAAAGTAGTAAGTTAAAGTTTAAACAGAATTTTTTTTTAAATTCTTTTTTANTCCCAAACTCCCGCCCTCCCCCAGCCTACGCCCTGGCAGGGCAGTGTGAGAAGCAGAGGTGGCCTTGACATTGTGCAAACACTGCTTAGCAATAGCATTATCAACACTGTTCTGGTCACAAACCCACAACATGGCAACATACAAGCTGCTATGAAGAAAATGATCTGCAGCCCAGACACACCCAGCACAGAGTTAAAACCAAATTTTGCTTTTACTCCTTACATTAATCTCTTACATTTATAGCACATACCCCTCACTGTGGTGCCTGACTCTGTTTAGAGAGAAGTCCACGAAGAAGTTTGGGAAGCTGGTGACTTGCCTCTACCAAAAGTTTTTTTCTTCCTTTCCTGCCAGGGTGAGACTCTACTAACCATTGTAAACCTACCACACCCATCGGCCAGGCTTTATGGTAAGTCAGTCAGTCAGTC
>VYZQ01005184.1:94148-105984 GCA_013400655.1 Mystacornis crossleyi
TTTTTTTTTTTTTTTTTTACTGTTAACATGATAAAGCCTGGTAAATGAGCAGTTAAAATTAAACAATAGGGCTACCCTTGCAGATATAACCAGAAAAATCCTGAACGTGATAGTAACACATCTGAGACATTTCCCGTGTCTACAAAGAAGTATGAGTACAATTTTGAGTACAATTTTGGGTTGGAAGGGAGAGGCTTCATCTGGGATGCTGTGTTCAGCAGAGGTCATCCATGTTTTCAAAAGGTTGACTTAAAAAATGCTTATGAGGATGATCTTTCCAATGCAAAAATTCAGAAAAGGAAACAGCCAATACATTTCTTTGAAGAGAAAATTATTAATAGAAGCTGTTTCCATATCCCTGTATTCTTACCGGGTCTTGGAAAAGTAAGGGGTAAACTTAGAGTTTATCTCATTTCCTGGGGTTCTACATATGTTGTGGTGTTCTTTATTCAAAATTCATGTGTGTGTGTGTGTGTTTATGTTTTGTGGTTGCTGTCTTTTTTTTAAAGTTAGGTCCCCTTTACAGCAGAAACTTCTGTTACCTTCATTATGTCGCATCACAGCCATTTTCCAGAACCTATTTATAATGTTTAAAGTAACTTCATTTTCTGAAAAATACTTCATACTCTTCAACTCTACTTTAGTTAGCCAGATGGTGACATACGGCCACGTCTCTTCTTGCTCTTTTGCTTGTACATATATAAACTACATATTTGCAGTGGTAAACTTTTTTACCAAGACAGGAAAGAACCTCGGGTTTCAGTATGTGCAGTGTGAGAAATCCTTTGATTAAGGTTGCAGTTTTGCATCCTTACAACAGACACAGACTATTATATATATAAAATCTATTTTAACATTATATGTATTAAAATTTTATGGATATATATATTATGAATTAAAATAGAGCTGAGGATAAACATTCTTTTTGTCTTCCATTTAGGATTTTTATTTGTTAAAAGCCTGATTAATCCATAAAATTTTACTATAAGATACAACCATTATAATGTTTTACAATTTTAATTAAAAGATTGTTCAATGATTAACATGCTACTGGGACATGATTTTCCTTTCTAAAGCAATCTGAACGCTTCAGTCAACAGCGTATGTCTTCAGGAAGTTTGCAAGGCCCCTTTTTTGAGCATCTTTTTATGTAGATAAGTCTTTAAACATTCTGGTTGGATTTAGATACATATAGCTGCAGTTACTTAAATTAAAGGAGGCCCTGTGGAAAGATCAGGACTATTTAGAGGATTGGACAATCACCAGACATATGAAATTTAGCAAAGTCAAGCGTCAGGGATGGGACAACCCTGGATATATGCACAGACTAGGAAAGGGACCTGGGGGTCCTGGCTGATGGCAAGTTGAACCTGAGCCAGCAGTGCCCTGGCAGCCAGGAGGGCCAAGCGTGTCCTGGGGGGCATCAGGCACAGCATGGCCAGCCGGGCAAGGGAGGGGATTGTCCTGCTCTGCTCTGCACTGGGGCCACCTCACCTCAAGTCCCGCATGCACAATGTAGGAAAGATATTAAACTATTAGAGAGCATCCAAAGGAGGGCCATGAGAATGGTGAAGGGTCTGGAGAGGAAACCATATGAGGAGCAGCTGAGATCACTCGTCTTGTTCATCCTGAAGGAGACCAAGAGGAGGCTTCACTGGAGTCTGCAGCTTCCTCACAGGAGGAAGTGGAGGGTCAGGCACTGATCTCTTCTCTGTGGTGACCAGTGACAGGACCTAAGGGAATGGCCTCAAGGTGTGTCAAGGGAGATTTAGATAAGATATTAGGAAAAGTTACTTCACCCTGAGGGTGATTGGGCACTGGAGCCAGGTGGTCACAGCACCAAGCCTGACAGAGTTCATGAAGCATTTGGACAATACTCTCAGGCACAGGGTGTGACTCTTGGGGTGGTTCTATGCAGGGCCAGGAGTTGGACTCGATAATCCTGATGGGTCCCTTCCAACTCAGCATGTTCTGTGAGTCTGTGTGGGAAATAAGGAATCGTTTTTTGGAGGAAATTAGAATTCTTTAAGCTAACAAAATGAAAACTGAATGGGGATATGTTTGTTGCCTTCAGATATAGGAAGGGCATGATCAGAGGGCTGGAACACCTGTCCTATGCAGACAGGCTGACAGAATTGGTGGTTTTCAGCCTGGAGAAGAGAAGGCTCAGTGGAGACCTCAGAGCACTTTCCAGTACCTAAAATGGGCCCACACAAGAGCTGGAGAAGAACTTTTTACAAGGGCATGTAGGGATAGGACAAGGGGGAATGGCTTTAAACTCTTAAGAGGGTAGATTTAGGTTAGATAGTTACTCAGAGGGTGGTGAGACATTTGAACAAGTTGCCAGAGAAGTTGTGATCCATCACTGGAAGTGTTCAAGGCCTGGTTGGATTGGGTTTTGAGCAACCTGGTCTAGTCAAAGGTGTCCTTGCCCATGGCAGCAGGGTTGGAATGAGATAATATTTAAGGGCCCTTCCAACCAAGCCATTCTATGACTCTAAATATATTCTGATTCTATTTATGTAAATATATAGACTTATATATGTAAATATGTGGAATTTATATAATATACTATATAGTATATATACTATATAGTAAATATATATTGTATAGTATAAATAGTTACTATAAATAGTATTTTCATACGTACCAGCAGAGAAAGTGGCAAATGTTCAGACATGACACATATATAGTGAACTGTAGACTGAAAATTAAAAATTAAAAAAAGGTCCCTGATGCTCTTAGCACTTGGTTTGTGGAACAACTTTTTAATGAGAGAGGTGAGGGAAATCTAAGATTTTTAAGTTATAGTGTGATAGGTGGGATTAACATGATGCTGTGGCTGTGACTGGGAGGGGGACAAGTCCATTCGTTCAGAATATCCCTTTCCCCCAGTGTCCCTGTGAAATGGCCAGGAGAAGGCATTCATTTTAAGACATGTAGATTTTCACAGCTGGCTGAAATCTTAGGAATGTCTTTAATTTTTTACTAGTACTTCTTCCTAAGTCAGACCATCTTTGCCTTCTGAATGGGAAGTGTCCTGCTAGTATAGCTCAGATAATGGTTGTGTAGCTACTGTCTCTCATTTGATTTAGATTAAGTCAATTTTTCTTTCTCATGGGATGAGGGATTTTTCACTATGCATCTCAGAAATTTGAAATCACACCCATAATTTCTAAAAATCTCCTCGATTCAGCTTGTCACAGCCTGGATTCCCCAAGGATAGATCCTAGGTCTCATGTTATTTAATATGTTCATTATAATTTGGAAATGAGCAATAACATAGAGAAATGAAAATTTTCTGGTGAGATAAAATAATTTTGTTACAACTAAAGAAGACTTGTAGAAACTTCTGAGAGCTCTTCTGCAGTTGGATGAGCTGGTAACTCCATGACAAAAAAAATTCATTGTTGATGAAAGCAATGTAATTTATCCTGTCAGGAATACTTGGAACAATATACTCTTCAGTAGTAAATCTAAATTAATTGTGATTGGCTGAGAAAATGAACTGTTTACCATATGTGGATAACTTAATGAAAATCTTCACTGAGGAAACTGGGTAAAAATAAATACCCTGAAAGTTACAATGTCACTCCGATAAGTCAGTAGTGTTCTAGAACTGATGATGGTATTTCTGGTTAGGTATGTCATATCTGAGAAAGATTTAACAGTCACAGAGGGACCCAGAGACAGGAAACATACATGTCTGGAAAAGCTATATGGAAAAAAATAATTAAGACAGCTTAGAAAGGAGGTAAATCAGAATGTACAGTGAGTTATAAAGGAAGGTAAAAAAGATCAAGTCAAGGCATCTGTTAACTGAAGTTGTAATACAAGAATGAAAGGTTATTGTGTTGAATTGAATAACACATTTAAACTATTTACATATTTTTAAACCTAAGGAATAGTTCCTTTTACAGTACACTTGACAATTGGACCTGTGCTGTAGCATGTCTGACTAAGAATGAAGAGTAAAATGTGGACGTTTATGTGGACAGTAAAAATAGCTACTATTGTTAGGAAGAACATAAAAACTTCAGGAGATCTAAACCTTGGTACTTTAGGGAAATAGAAAGCCTTTAACAGATGGAGGAAATGTGACTTTTGGGATTAGTTTCATGCATTTATCAGAAACATTTGTCCGTTGTCGTTCTGGAGGCTGGGTACTGATCAGCCATGTGGAAGACTGTTCTTCTTCACAGAATCACAGAGTGGATCAGGTTGGAAGGGGCCACAGTGGGTCTGGTCCAGCCTCCCTGCTCAAGCAGGGCCATCCTAGAGCACATGGCACAGGATTGCATCCAGATGGTTCTTGAATCTCTCCAGTGAGGGAGACTCCACACCCTCTCTGGGCAACCTGTCCCAGTGTTTGGGCACCTGCATATAGTCACCTTCCTCATATTCAGGTGGAACTTCCTCATCATTCTTTTGACAAATATACACATGGACACGCATGAAACAGTGGGCAAATTCAAAGGCCTTGACTTAATTTGTCTCTCATATAATGTATTATTTTCATATGGCACATATATTCATATCTGCAGGAATTGAATATTAAATTGGATCTGCTATCTCTTTTTAACTCTCTTATTATATGCAACCAAGTTTTTCAATAGTGTGCTGTTGCTTGCACTGTCATTACAACACAGGCAAAGGGAAGCCTGTTGATCTGTATTTAAGGAGTTGGGCAGAAAAAAAAGATGAAAGAAGAATTCGAGAGAAAGAAAGGAGTTTCCAGACTATTCCACATTGTTCTCTTAATTAAGGTGAAGTTATCTGAGAATGAGGAGGAGGATATTTAAGCTATCATACAGAGGACATACTGGTTTATGGACTCAAGAAAGGAGTGACATTGTCTGATGATGATATAATTATATTTTGATTGCAGTGGAAGGCAGCAGTACTAGAATGTCCATAAAAAATCAATTGAAATAATCAATGATAACGGCAATTTTCACTGTCATCACAAGAAAAAAATAGTTTCTGTGAGACAAAAATAAGCAGCCAGACTTCACTTAAACTTGCTCAGCTAAATTGACATTATATAATAATCACCTGTGAGGCAAAAAGAATCTCACTTGTGCATCATTTTCAGTAAGAACCTGAAAATCATGGCTAGGTTGTGGTAGCACGGATTCAGACTACCTTAAAGCATTGGACTGTTAATTTGAAAAATGGATCATGTAATAAACCACTGGTTAGAAACTATTTCTAAATCCTTCTCTTTGCACTGCTTTTCCACAGGGGTAATTGCTCTCAGAAGAGACCTTTGATTCCTTGACTAAGAGGTAAGTTCCACAGCTGGCTGTGCCTTTGACTTATTCCTGTTCTTCATCTCAGCTCTTGCAGCATGCACAGGGCCCTAGATTATTGCATCTGTTATTTAAAGTTTTAGAAAACAGAAGATGCAAATGGAACAGGTAGTGTTTTCTAAATGCATTGTCTGATTTAAAACCAGGAAATATTATGTTCTATGTATTCAACAGGACTCTAACAGTGTAAAGGAAGTATTTATAAGACTTCAGTAATTCAAACAGGAAAACAATCAGAAGACTTTCCTCATATTTCAAAGTATGATTTATAGATTCTTTTTTTGTTAAAGCTCACTTGCTAGCCATCATCTCATATTTAAAAAAAAAAGGTGTAGCGACTAGAAGTAAGTGGGTATCTCAGATTTGCAATCTAAGAAACTATTCACACTGAGAAAAGCAACTATTCACTTTAAAGCTTGACAGTAAAAATAAATAAGTACAGGGATCAGGGCCATCATTATCTTATGATCTAGTACTTGGAATGTGCTCCTCTAAGCAAGCATCTGCTGCAACTCTTTCAAAAACTAGATAAATTTTCGGTATTTTATTTGACATGGCAGAGATGCCAGTTCCTGATAAAATAGTCAAGAAGTTAGAGAGTTCCACTTTGAACCAAAAAAGCCACATTTGTGACCTTCCTCAAAATTATTTTCCACTTACAGGCACAATGTTCTGGTCTTAGAGATTTTACTGGAGATGTGCCTGTTCCTGCAGCCATTTCAGAAAAGACAAGGTGGCTGTGTTTTGTCAGATGCCTGGTTCTGCTAATGTTCAGTCTGCTATGATAGTGTCTGCCAGACCTAGCCTGGCATGTGGATTCATGTGGAGAAATGGGATAATAAACTTAGCTCACAAACTTAGATGTCAATGTAAATGTAAATACATGAGCTAACAACTCTAGACTCTAGTTTTGGTCCAAGGAAAAAGTAGTTATTTTTAAGGTGCTATTCCATTTTAGATACCTCCTTTAGGATGAATCTGCCTTAAGAGCTATTGAATATGTTGACTAGATCTCCATCAATTATCAAGCAGAGTGATTAACTTTAGTGCTGATGCTTAGTTTAGTTTAATGGACACTGCTCATAGATTCTGGATGTGGGTTTAGCTTAGGATACTCACACTGGAGTGGTTCCGGTCCTGTGGGAAAGCTGGAGGTCCTAATGAAGTTCAGAGTGAAAGAGGGAAGTGCCTACTGAGCTAAGGCTCTAAGAATAGCCAGAGCTGAGGGAGAGCATTGGGGGTTGTGGTTTTGGAATGAGGATTTAGTTAGACATAATGACTGTCCTGCTGCTTGAGAGACAACACCTGATTGCACCACTGCACTAAAACTGGGTCAGAGGCAAGTAAAGCAGGCTAGTTTGTCTACCACTGAGACAATAAATTCCAGGTGAAGGACAGGAAGTAGCATAGAATGATAACTTCATAGATTGCTTGGCTATGTAGTGGCTACATCTGTTAGGTCAAAGTACTTTATTACCTCTAGCTCTACATGATTTAAAACAATCAACCCTTTAATCTCGAAAAACATATGTAGAAAAGGCATGCTCCTATGATTCTAGAAATGTGCAAGACATGAAGTAGAGGATATGAGAATGAGAATATTATTTTGTCTTTAGGATTTAGAAACATAGCATTGTTTAGTTTGGAAAAGACCTTTAAGATCAACAAGTCCAACTGTTAACACTGCCAAGCCCACCACTAAGCCAGGTCCCTAAGCACCATGTCTTAAATACCTCCTGGGCAGACTGTTCCAATGCTTGACAACCGTTTTCGTGAAGAAATATTTCCTAATATCCAATCTAAACCACCCATCTGGCACAACTTGAGGCCATTTCCTCTTGCTGTATTGCTTGTTATGTGGAAGAAGAGGCCAACCCCCCCCCCGGTACACCCTCCTTTCAGGTAGTTGCAGAGAGCAGCAAGGTCCCCCTGAGTCTCCTCCAGGCTGAACCCCCTCAGCTGCTCCTTGTCAAACTTGTGCACCAGAGCCTTCACCAGCTTTATTGTCCTGCTCTGGACTCACTCTAGCACCTCAATTTCTTCACTTCCCTCTTTCATGTAGGAGGGGCCCAAAACTGAACCCAGGATTTAAGGTGTGGCCTCGTCAGTGCGGAGTGTAGGTGGATGATCACTGCCCTGGTCCTGCTGGCCACGCCGTTGCTGATCCAGGCCAGGATGCCATTGCCCTCTTGGCCACCTGGGCACTCGCTGGCTCACGTTCAGCTGCTGTTGACCAGCACCCCCAGGTCCTTTTCCAACTTGCATCTTTCCAGCCACTCTGTCCCCGGCCTGTAGCACTGCAGGGGCTGTTCAGACCCAAGGGCAGGACCAGGCACAGGCACTTGGCCTTGCTGAACCTCAGAGCTCCGGCCTCTCCCCATCAATCCAGCCTGTCCAGATGCCCCTGCAGAGCCTTCCTGCCCTCCAGCAGATCAGCACTCCCACCCAACTCAGCGTGTCTGCAAACTGACTGAGGGTGCCCTTGGTCCCCCCATCTGGATCACTGATAAAGATATTGAACAGAGCTGGTCCCAACACTGAGCCCTGGGGAGCACCACTGGTGACCGGCCACCAGCTGGATGTAATTCCATTCACTGACACCCTCTGGGCCTGGCCATCATGACGGTTTTATACCCAGCAAAGTGTTAACCCATCCAAGCCATGAGCAGTCAATTTCTCCAGGAATTATTAATTTAAATACACGTAATTACTAGTGAATAGTTTTCGTTTTCAAAATAAGTTTTTCAGGTGACATTAAGCCAGCATTTGATAGATATAAAAATTTAAGCCCTACTACAATTTTTTTCCAATTTCTAAATATTTAGAATGGTAAACTGAGAATCAAAGATAGGCATACTGTAGACCTACTGTGAAAAAGACAACATGCAGTTATCTTAGAGAGGGATTTGAATGAAGAAGCTCTTTTATGGGTCAGTAGCCTTTCAATACCTGTACATATTGATTGTCTGTGATAATTACAGTTCAATGCAGAAAACACATTTTTAATTATCAGTAAGCCAAAGAATTCCATGTCCATCATTCCCTCAAGTCTGAGAATGACCACTGAATACAGAGAGCTTTATGGAATAAATAATAAATTCTGCCAATATTTGATGGCAGAATACATGGAAATCTGGACTAGTAACTGCAGCACAGAAGCAGACTGAGGAGCACAATCCACAGTAAAGTAATTGACCTGGTCTCTCTGCTTGTTGCTACAGATCACCCTGCTTTTTTAATGAAAACTTTTAAGGAACCAAATATTTCTGAACACTTAGAAATATGTAAAAGTTTCTTAAAAATATGCTCAGAAGTTGGATGCATTTATACAGAGTGAAGAAGTATTTGCCATTAAAAGCTCAGTTAGTCCTGAAATAGATATATAATTTGAATCTGAGAACATTAATTATATAACATTATAAATAATTTTACATCAATTAACTTTTAAAATTATTTGGTTTAAACTTAATTAAACTCACTCAGAATTAAAATTGCTTTTTATGACTGCAGCTTCATTTATATCTGAAATGAGTTGAGCTGAACTGAATTGTTCTAAATAAGTGTCCATATCTCCATACCAGGATTTAGCACAGTTTAAATAACCCAGATTTCCTGAATGTCTGTCTAAATCTGATTCTCATATGTGTGCATGACTTACTTTCTACAGTGACTTCGTAAATCATAAATCAAGTCTGTGTGTCCATCACACTTGTTGAATATACTGTCAGCAATTTGTCCTTACTCTTTTCCTTTATATAAGTGAATTTGTCTCTGGCCAAAGCTGTGCTTTCTGAAACGCTGAATTTGTGTGTGTGTGGTTCATATGTGTGTACGTACAGATGCACAAGGGTAAAGCAAATTGGAGCTGAAAAATCTTTGGTTGTATGGATCGTCCTCTGAAAATTGTAATTAGTGACCTGCCTATGAATTTTTAAATTTCAGATCTGTTTTTAGGATGTGCTTATCAACTGCTTTCATTAGTGATGTGTTACAATTCATTTGCAGAGGCTGGTAGAGGAACAGTACCTGGAAAATTCAAGAAGAGCTCCAAATTTTTTTTGAACACAACAAGCAACAGCCTTGGCTTTTGCAACCAGCCAGGCTACAACTCATGTTGTGCTAGAAAACAATGGCTTATACCAGAGGGAGGCTCTCAGTAAAGCCTGGCTGAGGGTGAATGTGTGGTCTCCCTCTGAGAACTAACCGAGGAACTAACAAGGGGTACTAACAGTGCACATTTCACTTTTACACAGTGTTAAAACAAACTTCAGTTTGGCATAACTTGGGTTATGTTCTATGCATAGCTAGTGCTAGTGCTCATGTTGCCCTTTACTTTTGCCGGTACCTTAACTGGAGGGCTCTGCTGAAGTTTTGCAAGCCACCTGAAATTAGGTCCACATGAGGTATTACATCCATATGCTTCAGAAGCTGCTATTAGGCGCAGCTGAGAAGGTCTTCTTGCTTATGTGCACATGTGCTAATACAAAACAAAAAAAAAAAGAAAAAGACAAGCTGGACTTTGTATAAATAAATGTAACATTTTTAAATCAGTGAAATTTATACTGTGCAGAACTGTTTCTTAATATCTGAAGACCTGATTTTTGTCTCCTGTGAAATATGAAAAGATAATTCAAATTGTCTTTGAACCATGTTTTCAAGGTAGAACTTATTTGTACATTCTGCAGTTGTACAGAATGTTTGCCAACATAGAATGTATAGACAAATATGGGGAAATACCCCAAAAAGGACTTTCAAGTTCATAGATGATCTACAGATGCAGATAAAGCTAATTTACAGAGAGGGATATTCTGTGTATTTTTACCACATTACAGTTCAAGCCTGTGATGTCTCAGACCTTTTTAGCTGTGTATGTTGTATTAGCATGTATTTTACCCCATGTGTTCAAATGTTAGAAGAGGGTCTACTTTCTGTATAGAAATTACCGTGTCAAAGAAATCTTCAGACTGATTAGATGGGTCAAATGAATAAGGAAGTCTGTCTTACAAGCTTTCCTAAATCACTGGTAAACTGGTTCCTAAAACACAGAAGGACGTTTGTTTGTCTGCTTTTATTTTTTGTTTGTTTGTTTTTAGAATGGGTAGAAAAGTAAAGAAGGAAGCAGAGTCTCCACCCAAGGATGTGGTAAGTTTATAAACTGCTATGTGCTATAAAATAAACATTACACAATTACAGACCCAGCTCTACCGTCCTTACACAGTTCTTTATTCTCGTAGTTTACCCACATTATTCTAAAAATGGCTTTTAAAGATGACTCTGTTTCTGCTTTTCTTGGACAACATACAAACCAGAGTGACTGGGCATGTGTAGTTCTTTGTAGAGATTGTTGTCTTTGGCAGGCATTGCAAACAGTTATGTATGAAACAATCCAGGCTTCTTTTTATTTGAAGAACAGTGTTAGCTTTCTCTTTGTGAAAATCAAAGGAGGAAGAAGAAGAACGACCTGAAATCTGCCTGTCTTCTCAACTGTGAAGACATTCTCTTTCTTCAAGGATGAAAGAGTTGAAAGCCTAAATGCATCTGCAGAGTTTTTTACTGAATACAGAATTTGACAAATATTTTGAAAAATACTACATACTCTGGCTCTTTTGCAAATATATACAGTCTTAAGAGGCAGGTTAGGTTTTTCTGTTAGCAGTGAAATTCCAGTGAAAAGTACAAGAGCTGAAGCCAAATATGTGATAATGGTAACTTTTTTTCCAAAAGGTAGAGGTTAAGGGACACTAGCACACTTTTCAAGAGTTTCTATAAATTCACAAGGTATGAAGAGACCCCCAAAAAGGTAATTGTTCAAAATATAACTATTTTTAAATGTTTAATTGTTTTATTCAGAAAGAAGTAGAGGAAATACAGAAACATTGAAAAGAGTACAGTATAAATTCTGTCAGGTAACAACCAAACTAATGAAAATGGGGACCTCCACAAGTCCCACAGAGGGAGTCCCACTCCCTCAATGAGTCCCACTAAATGCAAATTCAGTACACCGTTTAAAAAATCCTATAGATTTATGTGTAAAGAGTTGTAGTACTGCAAGAGCTTTTTCAAAGGTCACAGAAAAGTTAGTCAGCAAAAACTACATTGCAATTTCAATATTAAATAAGCATAAATAGTTTTGACTAAGACAGTAATATCCAATAGCCATGATGTCACTGAGACATAGCAGTTGACATCAGGCTTACCCAGCTGTTCTGTGGAAGTTTGAATATTACAAATGTAATTCTAAACCTTCTATCAGTAATAAATCCTTATGAAAGGAAATTACATAAAACCTCAACATAACTTAGATCTGTATAAAATAACCTAGAAACCCAGGAGTCGCAAAGAAGGTGTATGTGGCTAAGTCTAATTAAAACAGGCCTGAAGAATTAAAACTAAGTATCTTTGCAGTCTAAGAAAAGGTGTGAAAAGCACGATGACACTTTTAAGTCATACAGATGAACTGAAGTGATAAAAGTTGACTTTTTCCGTAAATAGGCAGAAAATCAGTAGATGCAGCACCATAATTT
>VYZQ01005186.1:0-37709 GCA_013400655.1 Mystacornis crossleyi
CCAGAAAGAGCTAAAACCAACATGGGAGACCTTTGGCTAACAGGTTGAGTAACAAACACACACACGTGTACACACACACACACACACACACATACCCCCTCTACCTTGCTGGAGATTCAGTCCCTGCACTGGAATGTGTAATACAAGCACAACAGCTGCCTATAGCACTACTCTAAGGAAAAGGTCAAGGAAAGGTATGTATCCAGCATTCGTTTGGAAATACCCCTTAAGGAGAATGTGGGGAGGATTTTTTTTTTTTTCTTTCTAATGCCTTTCCCATACTTCTCCATGGCCTTTTCACGTTTATGAAACCAAAAGAATCAAGCAGGGTTCCTTCTGGTGTTAAAGATCACACTTTGAACTGGGTTGCTTTTGAGTTTTTTTAAGGAGGAGACATGTAACTTGCTCTGGACAGAGTTGCTTAAATACTAAGCAGTGGAATGCAGTTGCAGTTTCTACTTGGGAAGGATAGTGGTGATCTTGAATGAGGAACAGATGAAATTTTTTGATGTTTCACAGTCAAAAGAAACCTGATAATGGATTTGAGTAGCAAGGGAAAAAAAGCAAATTCTGAAATTACATTCAAGGAAAAAATCTAGATTGGTGCTGTGCATGGATAATCTTCTCTATGGACACTGCCTCACTTTGAGACAGCATTTATCAAAAACCGGAAGAATTTTCTAAAGGGCAAAACCCTCTAGCAATAATATTAGAATGTAGCTTTCCCCATCTTTAATTTCTTTAGGAATGTGAAAGGAAAATAGTAATCTTTATAATTCATGTATTGATAGCAAAATGTTTAACATTGCAACCCTGAGAAGAAAGGAGTAAATTCACAGGAATTACTCAGTGAATTGGCCTAAAAAAGATTCCTTCTCCACCCCTACTATTATCATTTTTTGGTGGTAGGTTATTTTTCTAATAGGATTAACGTTACCCTCTTGGCTTCTGTGCAAATGGGTGAGTTCACCTTGCCATAAGCTGTTTCAGTGTGAACAGAGAAAAGAGAGTTCTCAAATCCTTGAAGCATTTTTTTAAGAAGTCTCCTGATAGCTTATTCTTCCTACAAATAGAGACATATTCATTCATTCATTCATTCATTCATTCATTCATTCATTCATTCATTCATATTGACTTATGATGGAAAGATTCTCAGTAAAGGCTGTCTCAGGTCCAACCAGTAAAACTTAAGGAAACGGTCTTGGGAGAACTTCATGGACTACAAAGTTCTTGCCATGTTAGAGCAAAAGAAAGGCATGCACTCGAGGCTCAGCGCTGCTAAAAACTGCTCAGATGTGCTGGCTAAAACTCCCCTGCTCTCACTTCATCCTTTCTGCATGGCAAACCTGCCCCATTTCTTTTCACTCCTGTCCTCTTGTTGGGGTGATGCCTTTACATAACCCAGCTCTACCAGAAACAGCCTCCATTTAGTGCCGAGAGATATGTAGAGGAGTCCTTCAGGATGAAAGGCAAGAAAAGCACCTTATTCCATCACTCTAAAGAGCAGTTCTTCCAGAGGAGGCAGGCCATTTGCATGCCTTCTGGGTTCACTGGGAGAGATGCCTTCCTTTTTCTCCCATCCCTGCCTCCCAGTCCATGAGTGAACATGGGGCTGAAGAGGAGAGTCTACATTACACTCCAAACGCATTAAGGATCCCAGCACGTTGCTATAGGCCATCAGAATAAACCTGGCAGGGCTTTGAAGTCTGTAAACTGATTCCTAGATAACTGCTTAGAGTTTCTCCCCTCCCCATGCCCCAAACAGCTTTTCATTTGATGTTCTGGCACAGAGCTAATCTGAGAAAGGATCAGAAACTCGAAGCTATTGACAGTAGTGACAGGAGTGTCTCAGTGTGACAGCTGATTGAGCCCCTCTCACATTTCACTGACAAACTCAATTGCTCCAGTAAATCGAGTGAAAGTCAATACAGGCAGCTCCTCCTCAAGCTCTGGGTACATCCCCCCCTCTCTGAGCCTTCCTGGGGGCCCCTTGTTGCTGCCAGCACTTGTTGGACCCATCTGAGAGCTCGTCCCTGTGTGAAATGGAGACATGGACCTGCAGCTCAGGCTCTGGGGTTTTGAGGGCAGCATTGCAGTCTTTACCCTACTGATATAAAGCTCGGTTTACCTTACTTCTCCCCCAGCACCATTTTCCTTTTTGTGGTTGTTTTTTAGTAGAGACATCTACTGGAAAATGGAATTTCTTCCTAAGTCCTCAGCCCAGGCAGACACCGTAACAGCCAGGCAATGCTGGAGGTGCAGGAGTGTGCCGTCTGCATGTCCAGCCCTCCTCAAGCAGTGCCCATATGGCAGTGCACACTGGGGTTAAAAACAGGAAATACAGGTCTGTCTCTGCTGGCTTTTTCTGCTGTAAATCAACAATAAAAGCCAGCTGCGAGGAGTAAAATCTTATGAAGGTAGAGGAGGTGGGAGAAGAGGCTCAAGCCTGTTGCAAATGGCAACCTTGTGTTAGCAGTGAACAACTAAGCAATTAAATCAGTGACTTAACAGGCTTTTTCCACACTTTAATTGTGAAGCAGGGGTGTCTGTGGCCCAGAGCAAGCAAACCACAAAGCAGACTTAGCAACATGCATGGGCAACTTGAATTTTCACAGAATAAGGCACAGGGAGACCGGGTACATGGTGAGGAACATATACAGGCTACTGTTTGCAATTGGAAATCAAATAGGCTGACATTACCAATAATGAAGTGTGAGGTTGGCGTGGTTTCTCTCTCAGATTTCAGCACGGTTTATTTTTATAGAGGCAGCTTCCTCGTGCAAAGTGTTGGCAAACAGGCTGCTGGCAGGGAGGTGGGGAGAGGGGCAGCAGGACAGACAAGGCCCCTTGGGGGGGGACACAGGACATTCCCCACCTGCTGGGATGAAGCAGCGAGCAGCAGAGATGGAGCTCCAAGACAAAAAAGGTGACATTTCATAGACACAAATGGCCCAGATACTGATCTTGGTTGGTGAGAGGAGTAAGGGAAGAAGAAGGAGCAGAAGGAGGAGAAAGTAAAATGGTGCTGAGCAGGTATCAGGTGCTGAGAGGGCAAGGGCTAAACATGACAAGCTCAAAGATAGAGCTGGGCAAACAAATTAACAGGCTCTCTGTTGCATGAAGTCATCTGAAAAAGTAACCAAGGACACCCCTACCTAAATATACTCCCCTGTCCCCAGATTACTAGAGCACGTCAAGGTTTGCCTCTACTTACCCCATCCAGCAAACAGCTGAGGACACAAAGCTACCCTGTCCCAACTGCCTCAAAAAGAAATCAACTTAAACCTTACAACACCTCCATCTCAGAGTTATGCTCTGATGCCAGGATCAACACACAGATGGTCTGCCCGCCCTGCTCCCACCGCTGCTCGCTGGCAGCTCAGTACCTTGGAGCCGGAGCATCCTGCAGGTTTCCCTGCCTCCTGGCTCTGCACGGACACGTGTGCTCCCAACCAAATGACCTCATCTGGACTGGATTGAGCTTTCTAAGTCAAAATAAATACAGCACATAGGAACTGGCAGTGATTTTCAAAGATTTAAGTTGGGTCCTTCTCAATTTCACTCAGCACTTTATACATTTTTTCTGCTGCAAAATGGGGGCATTTTATATTCCCTGCTCCAATACATATTTTATAAACCTGCCTCTTATGCAGTTAATATTTTGGTTCCAAAGTTAACTGGTTAAAACACATATTAATAGATTTGGCATGGGAAAAAAGAAAAAAAAAGAAGAAGAAAAAAAGGCAGGTGAAAGAAATGCTGGGGGAAGAAAAATAGCAGCGGTGTTTGGAATGGCTCTGGAGCCAAGACAGCAAACCTGGTCTTTTTAATGGGACCACCCAAGTGAGAAGGACCTTAAGCTCTTACTCACGTGTGTTATGTTCACTGCAGTGTAATTCAAAGTCCAGAGGGGAGTTAGAAAAAGTAATAGTGGGGTTTATTGAGGGCTTAACAGATGAGACAAAGTGCTGGGTTCCCACTAAAGGCCGTTCCCAAATTTGCCAGCAAAATATAGTGTGATCTCAAGACTGGTTCAACAAATGCAGGAGCAGGAAGACTGTGCTGCTGGAACAACCTGTCACTGAGCACCTGGAGTTTGCAGAAGACAACCATGGTTCAGCAGCTTCTCCTGAGTATCTGTGTTGGGATTTTTCCAGAGGTGAGTAACATTGCCTCTCTAAACACATTTCTCAGAGAAAACCCCAACAAACCCCAGTACCCCTTCTGAAGGCCTCTAAACAGAACAGCATTTGAGCTTGTGGTATTTTCTCCAAACAACCACCTATACAGGAATCCTTCCTTATTTAAAAATAATTACTTAATTCAACACCAAACCTTTATGTGTTGTTGTTCAGTTGGATTGGCTGAGTCAGGTCTAAGGTTCATTTCTAGGTCATAATTATAAATATTACCAGTGAGGGAAACGTTGATGATGCTGTAAGTGTCAAGATAAGACAAACCAAGAAGTAATAAAGGAAAGAGAAGTTTAGAAAGACACTTAAAATAGGAGAAATGGATGGAGATAGAGCAGATCTCCCAGCAGTGACAAAGCTGAGTTCTTATATTGCTGCCCCTGTTGCTTTCTCCAGCCCAGCTGAAACACTCCCATCAGCAAAATCCTGTCATTAGATTTAGCGATGGCATCTGCAAGGACAGAGCAATAGTCACGTGCAAGATTGGCTGTATCAGTGTCCCTTTTCTCTGGGATTACACTGTTTGTATCCTAGCCTCTAGGAATGAGGATGATTGATGTACAACAGTAGAGGAAGGAGGAGGGGGACTATTGGGAGCGGCAAAAGATGACAAAATCTGGTGCCCAACACGAAGCATTTAAGCCCTAAACTTCTGTGGGGATATGATCCTACCCTGCAGCGTTGCTATTTTTTTGCCACAGAATTAAAAAGAAGGACTTTTCCTGGTGTCACTGCAGGCCACAGAGGATAAATCCAAATGACAGGGCTTAAGTTATGAATATGGGGAATTAGAGATGAGAAGTAAAGCAGCTTATAATGACTCTCCCTTTTGCTCTTTGGATCACAAGCTTCAGTATTGATTTTGAAATGCCCTGTCTTCATCCTAGCAGCTTCTTGAAAATGCAGCTTGAGAGTTTCTTTACCTTGCAGCCTCTTCAGCATGAATTGATAATGATAAAAAGAGAATACAAAAGCTTTTGCAGGCTGTTATTCATCAGGTATTATGATATTCATTCCCTTGTTTTATAAGCACAACCACTGACCTGCTGGGTGGATGTTGAGAGAGAGGTTTCAATTAATTTCCTTATGAAGATAGCCAATGCTCAACTCAGAGCCCCCATTCCCAACAGTGTCAGTGCAGGGAGACATGGGTGCCTTGACAACACCTCACCCAGTCGGTCATCTAAAGTCCAGACACGGGGGTGGCCTGAAAAAATCCTACAACAGCTCCGACCTTGCAGCACCAGGAAATGCAAAGTTCATGAAAAGTGGTTACCACCTCCCTGTCATCTTGTTCACAAAGACGTTCAGGCAGCCTCGGGATACTCAGACAGGTCTATCCCCACAACACTATAGGCAACACAAGTATCCATACCCAAATGGAGACTTTTGTTTTCCCGTGACCAGCACATGACAAGGTAAAAGATGGAGCAGCTCAGCAAGTACTGAAGAGCACATAGGGTTGGGAAAGTTAATTGTATCCTCTATTCTGACCCCAGCTTTGAGATGAGGCAAACATATTTCCTACTCAGTGGCAAAACATTTTGAGCTCTTTTTAAAGTGCTTAAAACCAACTACCAAAATAGCCAAGATGGGCATCTTTGGTGGGACAAAACACTGAGCCACATCCCTCATAGCTTTTTCTTATTTGCTCTCACTGTTGTGCTAGTGGAGTCTAACTCATTCCAGCAAGGGAGTGACTGAACTACTCTGTCAAATAACTCACTTCCTTGGAGAGATAAAGCTGAGAAGGAAAACTAAGGTGAAATAACTTGGCTAAATTTGTGCAGGAGATCAGTGCTGGAGAATGAGAGCCAATTTCCTGGCCTCCTACTCAGCTGCTAGCTGATCCTGCTGTCCTCCAAAAATGAACTTCAGTACTCGAGGACAGACAGTGAGGTTTCCTGTGGATTTTCACTTTCCTCTCTGTGTTTTTCCTCAACAAAAGAAAATCCATTAATATTCAATCATTCCTGCATGTAAGATGCAGTTGCTAAAATGGTTTTGCACTTAACAGCCTCCAGTTGTAGACTAAATTGATGACACTTAAAACATGCCCAGGAGCCATAGCGGAATGATCCTATTACAGCAGTGCCTTAGTAATGTTGTGTTAGTTAAGGTTATGTTGGCTGGTTCTGAGGGTTTATAACCCAGCTGTGAATATATTCTCCAGGCTGGGACCAGTTGCCAAGGGGATTTAGTCCTGCAGCGAATCATATGGCTTTCTGGTTTGTTTTTGTTTTTTTTTTTTCTTTTTTCCCCCACTACTTTATATCACAATTTTGTCTGTTTCTTTTTAAGATAAAACATAAAAAGAAAAAGAATAAAACACCCCTCTGTCATGAGGCTAGTAGGAGCCATACGATATTCCAAGCTAGAGTTAACCCACCTCAGGCAAGCCCTACCCCACGCCAATATCCAAGTACTCCTCAGTCTTTAACATGAAGGATATCAGTGGTGCTTTCACTGCTTTCTTTATAAGAGAGCTGAGGTTTTGCTGGAATTAAATCATGACGGGTTGTGTGGGAAACCTGTGACAGACTGAGCATCTCTGAAGGGTGAGCTGACTCCATAGGCACTGAACCTCTTCTTTTTCCACCTGCTTTAAAGACTTTCAAACTACAGCTTGAATGCTTTCTCCCCTGCACAAGGGTTTTTTTTTTTTTTCTTCTACAAAGACCACTTTGGTTACAGTTCTATTTGACAGAGCTTTCTAAGTGGTTTCCAGGAGGTAATGTTTTAAAAACTGATTTTGACCTATATAAGGAGACTTTAAACCCGAGGTACACATGTCTCTACTGTCACTTACCAAACCAGACTCGTGTGCAAGAACAAGAAACCCATGAAGTGGGATATAGTAGAGAGTAAAAGGATATAAGGAACAAAGACCTATTTAGATGGAGCAGTGCAAAAATGTTCCTGTCACCATGGTCAACCCAACAGTAGAACAAGCTCCCCAAGAGCCTGAGCTGATGGAAAATTTAACTGAATACATTTTCCATGTGTAACCAGTGTCAGAACCAAATATTTGTTGAATGCAGAACAAGCATATTGGGTACAATTCCAGACAGATGACCTGCTGAAATATAGGAATAGAATTTCATCGTCTTGACATTGACTCTGGTACAATGTCAGTAAAAGGAGGGTGCAACCTGCCACCATTCTGCTTGGGTTGCATTTTGCACCCATGCTGACTGAGACAGACGAGAAGTGCTCCACAAAACTTCGAGCACAACGCTCCAACCAACGGGCAGGTCCTTCTCTCCATCTGCCACCCTCCACAAAGCCTTTGCACTTCCCTTGCACCTCACAGCTCTCAGCAGCTCTGAGCAGGCTGCTCAGTTTGCAGGAACCTCAGAGGAGGTGGGATCTGGATTCACGTGGCACCTGCCATCTAAAAGGTGGCTGACTGAGTCTGACCCTGCCATGGTGTCTTCGCGTGCTGGCATCTGTTAAGGGGAAATGGGAACAGGACAGAAAGGGGAGAAAAGGTGGGGCTGTTCAGCCTGGAGAAGAGAAGGTTTTGTGGAGACCTCATAGAAACATTCCAGTATGTGAAAGGGTCCTAGAGGGAGGCTGGACAGGGACTTCTCATCAGCAACTGCAGCTATGGGACAAGGAGTAGAGGGAACAGGTGGTAAGAGGAGAAATTTAGGTTGGATATTAAGAAGAAAAATTTTACTGTGAGGGTGGTGAGACACTGGCACTGGCTGCCCAGGGAGGTTGTGGATGCCTCAGGCCTGGCAGTGCTCAAAGCCCTGCTGGGTAAGGCCTTGAGCAACCTGGTCTAGTGGGAGATGTCCCTGCCCATGACAGGGAGGGTCTGGGTCTAGATGGTTTTTAAGATCCATTCTAATCCCTTAACACTTTATGATTCTGTGATTCCATGAAAGGCAGCCAGAATATCAGAGAATAATGAAGAAAATGGTCCTTCCTATATCATTATCAGAGGGACAAGTACAAATCTTCACCCAGGTCTTTTCCTCACCCATCTGTATGTTGCTCCTGCCCTGACTGAATCTCCTGGCAGCAGATAAGCTGCTGAGGCAGAGGGTATGGGCTCACTCTTTCCCTCCCCATCTATGAAGAGAGATCAGTGAAAACAAAAAAATAGTTATTAATGCTCCCTGGAATTTCAGAGCCTAAGTTCCACAAGACAGCATTTTCTTTGGCTGCTTTAGCTCTCTTTCAACACACTGGTGCATGTTTGCCTTTGAGGAGTATAAATGACCCTTTCAAATTCAGCATTTGAGTCTGAGGATGACAATTGATAACAATAATATTTTTCATGTGAGCAACACTTTTCATTCAGAGGTCTCTCAAATTGCTTTTTGAAACAGTATGGCTTCCCTTCATCCGCCACCAAAATGAACCAACCTCCAAGGTGGAACAAAGGATCCATCAATGCAAGGTGGCAGTACACAGCAATTTAGGGCAGGAAGTCAAGAATGATATGTCCCACTGAAGGCAGAGGGTCAAGTAAAGTTGGCAGAAAGCATATCCTGAATGAGAGAGAGCCTAGACAAAACATCATCACCAGCTCCAGCTCAGGAGGAAAAGTGCCATGGGATCATCACTCACTAGAAAAGGTCAGAGCCCCAGTCTTTACGTCCTGAACAGGGGCAGGGCACTGTGTTAATGCACACATTCAAAAGTGCCTCAAAAGAAAAAGAAAAAAGGCAAATTTGAAGCCTTTGCTGCAAAAAAGGCACTGTGAGTGTTTTGGTCTCCCTTTTCCCATAGAAAGGAAAGGTTGAACTTCAGTCTACACTGTGCTACACTTTACAGGAAGCCCAACCCACTCCGAAATCATTATGAGCAGTAAGAGGAGACCACAAGGTGGAAAACTCTTGAAGTGAGTACAAGACTATTCATAAAATGAGTGAGAAAAGGAAATAGGTGATTACAAAAGGTCATTAGAAATGTCAGCTTACCAATGGCATTGTGTGAAGGGAGGCGTAACCCACTGCAAGCCAAACCTACTACAGCTGAACTTGCAAAGGACACCCATAACCTCAATCTCTTTTGTTCAGAGGTTTACATTTAGGAAGTTTCTTTTACAATATTATCCCTCCAAAACTTACACGAATCCAAAGAATGGGGACTTATCCACCCAGCTCCCACTTCAAAACTGCTTCAATCCCTCCCAACAGATGAATGAAACTAAAAAAATTTCCAAGCCACCAGGAATGCAGATGCTCAGCACCAGATCCAGCAATTACCAGGACACAGCTGCTGTATGAAATTGGGAGGTCCAGAGAAGAAGAATCTCGGGAATCTGTTGTTCAAACACCTCTTGTCCCCAGACAGATCCCACTGAGAGGATTCCAGCTTTTAGAAAACATTTCTGAGATAAAATTTTCTGCAGCATTTTGGTTCACCAAGTGGAACTTCTTTCCTCTTAGAACACCACCAGCAGCAAGTGAATGGATAAACAAAGGTGATCCACCTTGCTAAGTCCAACACCTGCATCACAGGGGGAGAACGCTCTGATGTGGCAGGAAGAACAGGGTGCACGATATTATATGAATATTTTGAAAATTAAAAATTTAATTGGTTGGGTGAGCATAATGACAGAGGTATAAAGATTGCTTTCAATAGGCACCGGTGCCAAAAGGGAGGTGTTTATATCAGTGGTGCTACATATAACACTTCTATGAGTTCTCAGAGGACTCTGGGACACTTTCCTATAGTTCCAAGCTCTTTGTATGATCTTCTACCCTGCTTTATTCAATCAACAAAGTATTTTTAAGAGCACTTTACTGCCCAGACACCTCATTTAACAGCCTCTGTCTTTGAATTGTACTTTTTTTTAAGCTCTTTAGAACCTGTGCAGAATTCAGTGATTTTTTTCAAGCAGAGATTCAAACTCTGCCATAAACATGGGCACAGGAGACGGTAGACAACATACCTTCCCTCCCCCAGTTCTCTCTTCCTTCTTCATTCTACCCATGTAATTCCAAGTTAGCAAATGCTTTTGTTTATTTTTATTGCTCTTATTTCTTTCAACAGAGAGAAACATTAACTGAGGGGGTGTGATCCAGATTTGCTCAGATGAAATATAGGAGCCTTTGCACTCCTTCATTTCGTTCCTCAGTGCATTTCTTGCTAGTAAGTGGAAGAATGAAAGGGAGAGCCAGAAAGACTAAGGCAGAATCTCCAAAGTTTGGTCTCAGTTCTCTGCTACACCCTCGGCAGATATTACATTGCTGTCTGCCAAAGGAACTTAGCTCTGACACAATTCAGGCCAGGCCAGTTAGCTATTTAAAGAGGTGGGTTTATTTATACACTTTTACCCTCCACCCCTACAAACTCCCACCCTGTTTTTTTTAAGGTGGGAAATTATCAGTAGCCCTGAACACATAAAATTTGACAGCAGTTTACCAGACAATTTGTATTGGTCCCTTCATCTTTGCTGTTACTTTTATTCTTCTGTAAATTCCTTCAACCATTAAGCAGTGTTATTCCCACAAGAGTTTTGGCAAAGATGAAAATAGTGTGGCAGGTTTGCTCCAATTTTCTACCGCTACCAGCCAGGTAATGAAGAGCTAGATGGAGACAAAAGATGTTTTTCTTTCCTTTTCTTTCCTGGAGGATTTTGCCCTGGAATTCCACACATTCAGTGAAAACATTTTAAAAAGTAATTAAGGTGGACTTTGTGGGGTGGAAATGTTATGGAGATTGGTTCCCATCCAGTACTTAAGTCATTGTGCTTTCGCTGAAACAATGAAAACATGAATGGATAGCTCTTAAAAAGAAACTATAACTGCTCAGGAAACCAGAATAATTATGAATTAAACTACTGTTTACTCTCAGCAGATCTCTGGTGACAGAAAGCTCTGTTCTGACATATACATGTGTATATATATAAAAACATGGAAACCCTAGTCCAATGACTTGGAGAGAAAAGTTTGACTTCTCACAACTGTTTTGCACAGGATGAACACCACATGCCTCACCTCCACTGCACAGTGTTTCTTCAAGGAACCCACAAGTCCTTGAAAAGGGTGCTTGATTTAGGCTCTGCTTGGTACAGCTGGAGTCCCAGGGAGCTAAGATCCTAGTTAGTCTTGTGTGATGTTGAAATCTGCTGCAACTAGGATCTTAAAATGGACCTCAAAATCTTACCCTTGCAAGGACTGCATATGCATTAGATTACATTGGATTCTACTTCAGTTTAAAAAGAAAAAAAAAGTCAGCAGACAAAAAAAAAAAAGTCTGAGATAGATTATTTAATCCCTAACACTGAATTCAGCCTTTGGAAAGAGTCAAAATCTCATTGGACTTCAGGGGAAAGGAGGACACTCAGATGAGGCTGAAGCAGCCCACAGGGGAAGCTGCCTATTTCATTTCTGGAACATGGGCCATGTGCATCTATTTTTAGCCTTGAACTGAGTTCCTCTGCCTCCTGCCAGAAGTCCTGAGCCCTGTGCTGGTGCAATGAATGCAGTGGCTCAGCCATTCTCTAATAGCTTTTACTTCTTAATAAAGAGCAGCACTTAGGCAAAGGATGAGGTTACTGTCGGAGGGGTCATGATTAATAATGATTAATCTGATCCTTGCCAACATGAACTGGATCCACCATTCATTAAATAATTACTCTGCAGCATGGATACCATTTCCAGAGGAGGCATGCATTTGTCATATTAAAACCAGAACCAAACACACAGAAGGAAAAGAGGATCTGACTTCTCAGTAACAGTGGATCTCACAGGAACCACCGGAAAAGTTAAGCAAATAGGAAAAAAAGAGAAAAAAAGCCCTACGACAACAATAACAACAGCAAATCAAAGGCTACAGGCACTGACAAGTCACCCAAGTCTTGGGAGAAGCAACGGAAAGCAAGTAAAACTAAACCTTCAGATGGCAGAGCTGCACGTGCTGAGGATATGGAACACTCTGCTAGTTCTGGCTCTTAACCTCACGCATAACTCTAATATGCACACTATTTGCCCACCCACACATTTCCCTCCTGTTCTTAAATTACATTTTTGTTTTCCTCAGAAAGCACAAAAATGAAATTGCTTCCTGGGAAACATCTTTTCTTCTTTGTGTTAATATGCTACTTGGCACAAGGAAATCCTAGTCCAGGATTGCCATTCTTAAACAACAATGCACCTCAAATAATAAGCAACATTATAACTTTATAACATTATAGGGAGGCATAAAATAATGGGAAATTTATAAGCACTCTCAAGGGCACATATGAACTTTACAGTTACAGCAGGATGCTCAAGGTGCAGAGATTTGGTTCTGGGCCTCAGAGAATGGATAAATTTGACTTCACAAAGCACACAAACAACAGGCAACGGGGCCAAAGGCAGACAAGGACGTGGGGGGTTTGCTGGCAAGAGGTGGTCTTATCTGGGGACTCCTCTCAGTCATCCTGCTTCACTGACCCAAGGCTTGCTCGAGACCATCCATGGGGGATGCTGCTCAGGTTCTTCAGTGCACTCAGCTCTTTGAGGTTTTCAAACCTTTTGTGGGATTTATATTGCACTTTTCACCCTTCCACGTGATCATGCAGGGTTTGACTTAGACAGGGAGGCCACAGAACACAGACCACCAGTTCTTCTCCTGGTCTGGTGCAAATCCAACAGGAAGGTTAGATTCCTTGTGCCTCTTGTGAAATCCCAGCCCCATGTGAGCCTGTTTGGACTTCTGCCCTTGACAGGTTAAGATTTTACACACTGGTGACTTGGACCATGGAAAATACCATGCAGATGGTGTCTTTGACTGCCAAACTCAGGGAAGCAGAGCTCAGGTCAGGGAAGTGCCATTGCTTCTAGAGGCATCCTGGAGAATCACAGAATATTCTGAGCTGGAAAGGACCCACTAAGATCGTTGAGTTCTATTCTTAGCCCTGCACAGACACCCCAACAATCCCACCCCATGCATCCCTGAGAGCTTTGTCCAGATGCTCCTGGAGCGCTGGCAGCCTTGGGGCTGTGCCCATTCCCTGGGGAGCATGGGCAGTGCCCACCACCCTCTAGGGGAAGAACTTTTTCCTGATGTCCAGCCTAGACCTCCTCTGATTCAGCTTCATGCTGTTTCCTCAAGTCTTGTCTGGTTACAAGAGTGAAGAGATCAGTGCCTGTCCCTCCTCTTCCCCTCACAAGGAAGTTGTAACTGCAGTGAGGTCTCCCCTAAGTCTCCTCTTCTCCAGGCTGAAGTAAGAAATGCCAGTAAATTAAATCCTTGGCAATGAGGTTATGATTTGGTTCAGCTGGGGATTTTTCCTAGTGGGGCAGTGTGTTTAGGAATTTTTGCCAGTTACCAAATTGACTTGAAGGAATGAGAGAAAAATAAACTCTTTTCAAAGCATCACCTTTCACAAAAATTTCAGTCGAAAAGTAGTTGGTGTCTTTAAAACCAAAACTTTAAATAGCTAGTAGTATAAAAACCACATACCTATTTATGTGTACATTCATGCAAATGAAGACTAAGTTGCATATTCACAAAAGTTTACAGAGGCAGCAGAGTGAAACACAAAGCAAGGACAGAAAAAAAAAGTCCCCAACAGCAATAACAATAATGAAGGTAAACCTTTAAAATCTGAGACAGGGCGCAGGAGGCAGGGTTAGAGCTCTGCAAACAAAACTAAATCCAGTGCAGTTTTTTCCCTTCACAAAGTGAAACAAGCTGTTCCTAAAATACTGCTTCCTTGGTTTTCTGGCAATTAGTGTCCTGAAGGATTAGCCCACAATCATCGGCAAGTGTTTGCCTTTCCCAGCCGATGTCACCGTAGAAGTCTGTGTTTATCTACAAGGCCCAGGGGATAATTTATAAGCTGAACTGAGGTCCTGCATTCACAGACAAATGTTCCACATTGCCACCCACCCTCCTGTACTAGTTTTCTCCACATCTACCTCCTATCCCCTGAAATATAGACAGGACCCTGCCAGGGGCATGACAAACGAGCTTTGCAGTCTCTGAAGCAAGCACTTGCCCAACAGCTTCTGTTGATACAGCAAATAAAGAGGTACTGATACGGTCAACACATCATCAGGCACCAAAAACTAGATTTCGGAAAGTAACTGAATGCAAATTTTATTTTACCACTGTTCCGAAAAACATCAAAGAGAATAAGATGCTTTTTCCCCCTCTGAAAACTATTGCCTACACTCTAATTAAAATACTGTCATTTCTGAGTTTTAGGTTTACTACCCAGGGTTTGTTAGAGATGGGGTTTTGTAAAATCTCTCTGCAATCAAGATGTTCCAACTTTATTTCTAATCTATACTACCAGTGGTTTAATGATGTTCTGGTCCCGTTGTAAACTAAAAGTGATTCAACCAGAGTACATCAAAATACAAAAGACTGTATTGGTAGGAGTGTTTATTTCTAAATTAATTTTCCCCTGGTGTATTAGAACCTCAACATGAGAATATTAAGTTTGCGTTTGAAAGAATGGGAAGTTAGCCTTTTAGAGAAAAGTGATATGAATCCTTGTCTTGATGGTAAACTGACAATATAGCTTATGACAATTAATTTGTTGTTTGAAAATAGCAATAAAATTACTCAAGCAAAACAAAGCAAATCAATAAAATATTTGATTCTACAAAGAGTTTGTAAGTGTAACCAACATTCCTCACAACAGAGAATACTGAGAATAGGTAGATGGATGGATAGGTTTATGGATAAATAGATCTGTTCTCAGATTTCAAACATTAACAAAACGAAGGTTAGAAACACTCTTATTAAATAAAGTTGATGAATATGCATGTTAAAGATAAGACTTTTCTTCCTGCGAATTCACCTGTTTTCCCTTCAGGAAACTATCAGGAGTTTCTGGAACTTCATGGCCACTTTTTGAATCTGCCTCAGATCTATACCTGGTCACAGGTTGTCCACAGGATACATTAGAGAGGAAAGTTATTTGATATTTGGGACCAACTGCGTCACTCTGCCGCATTTAACATTGAGTGACCTAATTTTATAAAATGTTTACACTCAAATCAAATTTTATTCCACCTTTGGAAAGAATGATCTCCAGATTCAAATTTATCTTTAGCTACAAAGACAGGAGGCCATAAGAAGTAAAAAATTTTGAAAAGGACGAATTTGGCTAATCTGAATAAGTGCCAAACGGTAGGGGGAAGGAAGAGACCACCAGCTGGCTGTTATTCCAAGCACAGTCCATCTCACTTGCAATTACTGAACCCTACCAGCAATCCCACCAATTGACCAATTTTAGAATAAGGGCACATTCATTCCAAGTAATGAATATTGAAACCTGGCCATTGGTCTGTGAACAAATTTTTACATGTCTGTCATGAGGAACCCCGAAAAAGAATGTCCTTGTGATGGCGTCACTTCAGAACAAAAGCATGCAATGAACTACCACCCGTCCAGGCAGCTACAGTAGGAGACCAAAGGTTGCATGCATTTAGCCAGCAAGGAAATGCAATATTCTTTAAGAAAGGCATTGCCTGGAGTGGATTTTTGTAAAGAAACAGAATTCATGAATAATAAACCAGATGGGAATAAGCCAGGCTAAGGCATTAACATCTCCTTGTGCAATGAATCCCCAATCTTGCTTGAGGGTTTTTCTACAAATAACAAACACAAAACATTAATGTTGTACCATTGTCAATCATGCCAAAGACTCTGTTTGTGTCCAGGAACTCTGATATACAACAACACAGATCAAATCCACCAGATGTTAAGACACTCTTAGATTTCACCAGTTAAGGTACGTATTGACTGACCTGATCTGAGTCTTTCGCTTGAGAATTTTTCCCTTTTCTGCAACCACAACTCATAAGCAGTTTTGCATCTCCAATGACTTTTCCCTATAAGAGATAAGGAAGGAAAAACATCAGCATAATCCGAAACACTGAAAACCAAGGGGCTTGTATTTATGGTCAGGAGCAGGGGAAGACAGGGCATTCGGTAAGCCTGTGGACTCTTCTTGTGTTGCTTGGGAGGTTCTCTTCCACAGAGGGTTAGCTCCCAAGCTGCCAAGACAGCTTCCCCAAAGGATAATATCACAGTATTGGGGAAGACACACAGAGGCAGAAGGAAAGCAAGGTGTGTGGAAAAAGATAGTGGCAAAGTAAAGCTGAAAAGAAACACGTTATTTTAACACATGAACGGGAACAAGCCTGGAAGGCTCAGATAGTACAAATACCAAACTGCAGTGACATGAGGAAAAGCTCATACATCACCTTTTCTGTTAATTTTTACCAAGTTAAAGCCTATTTGCTTCTAATGCGCCCAGATTTGGTGAAATAAAGTCTCCAGCAGTGACTTGCTGTCAGTAGAACAATGGGTCCACATCACACCCTGGGTCCACATCACCGTGCCAGGAATCCAAGAGCCCACCCTCACCTAACACTGTTGGCACAGACCCTGTAATGTCTATGACATAGAATCAGAGAATGTTTGAGCTGGATGGGACCTCAGAGATCACCCAGTTTCACCCCTGCCACGGGCAGGGACATATTTCCCTAGAGGTTGCTCCAAGCTCCATCCAACTTGGCCTCTGACACTTCCAGGGATGGATGCTCAGACCAACAGAGATTTGCAAAGAAACAGAGTCCACTCACTCTCTTTTTACCTGTAATCAAGAGTTTGAGAGAGAAGCTGAGCTCAGACACCTTTATTTTTGTTGAAAACCCATCAGACAGACTGTGATCCAGGCAGCAAGGTTCCTCATGTTAACAGGGTTGTTTTCTGGGGATTATTTGCGTCACTTTGGTTCTTCACCAAAATATTTTTTTTTTCCTTATCAAACCTGGATATCTTGATAAATCACCATGGAAGAAAGGAGTTGGAATTCCAGAGTTCGTCAAAATGCTGCTTGAATTTAAACTGCATGGAGTCAAAACCAGCCAGTGGAGTCCCCACAAATGTATCACAATTACTTTTTTTTCCTGCAGGCATGCACCCAAAGACGTTGCCTACTTTCAGACTTTTGCTGTCTACAGTTGAAAAATAAACACTCTTGGCATCTGCTGGGGAACAGAGGGAGAATCTGCTCGTGTGCAGCCATGAACAGTCACGAGATTTCAGCTGGATTAATTTATATAGAAAAGGAGATCCCAACACAGTTAATGAGTTTAGCCAAGTGGAAGTTCTCTGCCCTAAATGACGGGGAAGGGAAAGGGCACAATTAAAAGGAATTGCAACCATTGCTCAATGTCAGGGCACAGCAGAGAGATGAACTTTGGTGGCAGGAATTACAAATAGGCAGATAAACTTTTGGTCACCTTAGGAGAGCCTGCAACCTGCCATGTGTGGGGACATCTCTTACGTGGTGAGCTCAGCAACTCACAAGTCCCAGCAAGGTCAGATAAACGTGCAGAAATTATCTTTTTCACTCCTTCCAAAGGAGAAGCTGGGAAAAAAACTAAGACTCTGAAAAGGCTGTACTGATACCTAATCTGATAACTACCTAAAATGTCTCATGCTTGGGCTGCTGATTACACCCTGTCAAACTCTGAGGTTTTCAGGAGACTACTTCCATCTGGCATCCTCTGCCTGTGACAGCCATCTGTCAAAGGTATTTCGCTCTTGCCCCGTTACTACAGTCCTTCAACAAGTAGTCTGTAATATGTTAAAGTCAAAAATTATTTCCCAGAAATAAATGATTAAACTAGAGGTTAAAGTAAGTTTATTAAAATACTATGTTAGAGATAGGAAACTGAGGCACAGGGAGGGACTCCTTTGTCTAACCACAGAACACCTTCTAGACATCCCACAGCATATGAGACAAGACGGAGCTATAAAAGGGCCCAGGGGAGAGTCACACATTTCCTAAGAGGCCACTGGATACGTTGGAGTGGCTATAGCACTAACATGGGATTGTGATTAGGAAACCACATCCACATATATCGCACTGATGGTCAGCTTGTCCCACTGCCTGCCTCAAAGCTGTTACATTGAAAAGAAAATCCAACCCTTTTTTAACAGCAAACCAAGGAAAAAAACCCTACTTTTAGACCCTTCAATGGCTGTAAGGCCACCTGAGCTCATGGCAAACCATGGTCAAATGGAAGTATCACCAGTTTTATTTGACACAGAGAAATCACAAGATGTTGCCCATAATGACCTAGGAAATCAGGAGCACAAGGGAAATATGCACCCAAAACTTGAGAGTTTTTTCTTTTCCTCTGACAGTATGAGAATGAAGGGTCTCTTCCATTCCTTAAAAAAAGCCAAACAAATGAAAGCAATGCACTGGATAAATAATCCCACCTCCTTTTCCAGCTGCCGATGCCCCTCTCCTAATGTGCATTGGATGAATGAGCTACTACCTCCACCTTATTTTAGGAAAGCTTCTTATGAGCAGATGCTTAATTTGCAGATAGGTGTCTAACATTAGGCAGCTAAGTTGAAAAGCAAAAGGAAAAAAAAAAGCATATGGACAACATTTGCAGCCAGTCGCAACTCTGTTCCAGAGCAGATGGAGGCCTTGTCATTCAGGGGTTTCCTCACACACACCAAGCAGTTCAGTGGGGATAGGGAAAGGGGCTTCTGTTTGGATGCTTCTGTCTGGAACCAGATTAGAGGAAAGCATGCTTTTCCACAGCACACGCCTTGTGTTACATTAAACATGCATGTGCAACTTCAGCTTTTATTCAGTGATCTGAAACAGAGCCCTCCAGGGTGCTAAGGGTTAGTGAGTTTTTGTTTGTTTATCTGTATGTTGCTTTACAGTTTCTAGTGCCCAAGGAGTTTGTTAAGAAATTAAAACACCTCGCTGGGTCTATCCTGCTGTGGTTGTTGCCTCCTAATATTTCCCTCCTTCCTTCATCCAACAATGCCTGATGCTCACAGGGGAAGGAGGGGGGAACACCACAAAGAGAGGAGCCTCATTTGATTAGGTACTATAGATGTTTAGTCTTAATTCATGGAGAATCATTCCTATGTTTCCTGGCCTTTTAATAACATAAGGTGCTGTTGTTTAGAAACAGGTAGGGACAAGGTTTTCCTTGGGAAAGCTCGCTTTGCCTTCTGCTGGCTCGCATCCACCCTCAGACATCATCCTTCCAAAGGCAAAGAGCAAGTAGGCTCCTTGACATATGTCCTATTATCCCACCTCTTATAGGGAATCTGTCTGGCCTCACCCACCTCCTTGCACTGTGGGCTCCAGCAGTTGGCCAAAGTTTGCAGAAAAATAAGAAAAACCCGTAATAATAGTAACAGGCTTAATTATCTCAGCTGCACGTGTGACAGGAGCTGAGCAGTTGCCAGTTTTAACAGCCTGTGGTCGAGAAACACTGAACTGCATCACCCAGAAGTCAAATGAGGGTCGGTCACAACTCGCTTCACACCAGCAGCTCCAGGGGAGGCGCAGGGCACACACAAATCACCGCGGCGTTGCCCAGAGCCATCCCGTGTGGAGCTGCCAGCCCTGTTTAAAGGAGTCAGACACGAGGCACATGGCACCGGCTGGCCTCCAGGGAGCTGCCAGGCTCTGTGCTCTGGAGTTGCTGGCTGGGATTAATGGTAGGATCCTGTCTTCCAAGTCTGTGGCTGGAAAGCTCAGTTCCAGAGCTGGGCTCTGCCTAACACCATGCTGTGCACCTTGCAGAGGCTGACAGGTCCATCTGAGTTCTAACCTGCTCAGTTTTCATTAGACTTACTCTCTTTTGAGCAACAGCCATTAAAAATACTGGAAGAAGCTTTTTCCCCAGGGAGCTGGCACAACCACTCAGAGGGTGGTCGGGCACTGGAACCACCCCAGGCAAGGCCCCAAGTCTGCCAGAGCCGGAAAAGCATTCGGACAAGGTTCTCAGGCACATAGTGAGATGCTTGGGGCTGTCCTGTGCAGACCCAGGAGTTGGACTCAATGATCTTTGTGGATCCCTTCCAGTGTGGGGTATTATTCTTTGAGTCTGTGTATAGCACTGCAACAGCGAACTCTAAAAATCCCTATGGCTGCACAAACGCCATTAGGAAGAACAACACATTCAGTGTTTGTTATGTTTTTTACACTGTTCTGTCAGGGTGATCCACACATTTTGAAGAACCAGTACCCAAGTGCCTACAGTGGTAGAGTGGGAGAGAAGGGGGGAAATGAAGGGAAACAAGAACTGAATCCAAGGTGGAGGCAAGCGGCAGTACAACAGACAGCTGGTGTTTGGGTGGTGGTAAATCACCCTGAAATGAGCCTCTTCCCTCAGCTCAATGAGGCCTAAACAACAAAGGAAGGCACAGCTTGCAGCCGGACAGCCTGCTAGCCAACCACAGACACACATGACAGCTTCATTCAGGAGCCCGGAGTCAATACAAAAGCTCCGAAATCAATCCGACATCCTGCGACCTCAAACAATGCGCCAAATCTTCTCAGAATTGGAGCCCCAAATGAGGGTGAGCAGCATTCAAGGGAGATCAAAACGCAGGGCTGGCATTGAAAGGGACTAAAAAGGAGAAGAATGTTCCCAGTTTATTAATGGTGAGGTCTGGCCGGCTGCATCCCAGCCACCATAGGTTACGTTCATTAAAGGGCAGCGCTTTGCACGTATTATGCAGAGCGCCCGGAGAGTATGTGTTGTGTGCGTGTGTCCGCCAACGTGCCCCTCACTTGCTAGAGATCAGGATGTGCCTTTCTGCTTAGCACTGTTGTCTCCATCAGAAATTCCTCCTGTGTGAACCGCAAACGAGGTTTTTTCCCACTTGAGCGACTGTATGGGCACAGACGCGCACACGTACACAGGCTCTCTCTCATCCTTGAGCCTGAAAAGCATAAAGGAACTCAGACAGACTCTTTCCAACTTAAAAAAAAAAGGACAACATTTCACATCCCCTTCCCTCCCAGCCATACTTTCAGCTCGCACACACAAAATTCTATTACAAAAGACCGAAGCATTATGCGATTGCCGCTACTGCTGATGGAGCTGATTGCTCCAGAAACCCCACTCCTACATGCCATAAAGGACCTGGTCCCATAGCACAAAAAATCCACAAAGGAGAGAAAAGGAAAAAAAAAAAGAAAACCTGCTTCAGTCCCTGGAGCTGTCCCCTCCGGGCAGGATTGCCCCTACTGGGGTAGTTTCACTTGCAGAATCTGTCTTGCAGCACTACACAGAAGTGGCACCCTTCCCCCTTCAGCAACAAAAAGGCCAAGCAAATCCTCTTTATCAGCTTGCCTTTGAAGGCAGGTGGAAAAGTATAATATAGACATACACAGGAAAGGGAAAAAAAAAAAAGATAAATACCATTTGCAAAAGTACTGTTTGGATTTGCCTGTCCTAATTATCTTCTTTTCAACTGCCACGTTTGAAAGAATCAGACTCTGAAAGTTCTGTCCTCCTCGGATGCACAGCCCAAAATGGAGGGCTTGCTAGAAGGGGACAGACTTGAAAAATATTTCTTTTTTGTGCTGAAATGTGAGTAGATGAAGAGAAAGGACTGAAATTTTCAAAGCCATCTATGGGTCTTGATGCACATTTCCCATGAGTTTTTACTGAAGACGTGTCAAAGTCTAATCGCCTTTGCTTTTCATGTGTCACACTGATCTGATATTCAGAACAGACATGGCTGAGGAAGCAAGCAAGCTCTCTCAAATTTGGAGAATCTTAGATAAACAGAAACTGAAAACATTAAATGCTCCTTAGGATGCAGCAAGTCCCATGTATTTTATCTCAAAATTTTGGGAAAAAAGTTGGAAAAATGTGCACACTCCATCCCTGGAACTGTTCAAGGCCAGGCTGGACTGGGCTTTGAGCAACCCAGTCCGGTGGAAGGTGTCCCTGCCCATGGCAGGAGGCTGAAACCAGATGATTTTTAAGGTTCCTCCCATCCCAGATTGCTCTGTGATCCTATGAAATTAATATTAAGGCTCCACAAAAAAATCTTTGTGCTTTAGTCACACTTCATGTCATGAGTCCACACTGTTATTGCCACCAGTTTGGAGTCCTTACAGACTGTGAGAATGATCTCTATCTCCTCCTTTGAGAAGACATCTGTAACTTTACTTTGTGACAATGCCATACAGATGCCAGAGGGCAACTGGGCAAAGACAAGTACAGCAGATGCAAACAAGGTTCTTAAGGTAGGGTGGAAGATCAGCTCCAGGGGCAAGACAAGATGAGGTGATATCCAAACCCCAGGCAAGAAGACTGGAGCAGTCCTCACCTGCTTTATCAACTGTAAGTCAAAAAACCTCTCCATTAGCATTCATAGAAAGAGGAAAACTGCATCCTGTCTGGGCAAGTGCCCAAATACATGGTAGATGAGTGGTAGGAAATTATTGAGGTTGCAACAATTCCTAGCACTGCAGATGAAACAGAGTCTGCAGGGATCAAACGGAAAAAGATTCAAGATTAAGTTTTTTGTGAGAGTAATACAGTGGAATTTTTTTTTCAGATACCTAACGAGGTTAAATGTTTTCAAATTCAGGAAAACTGAGATTTTATTTGGATGAACTGCCTTTTTTTTTTGTTGTTTTGCTTTGTTTTATCTTGCCTGCTTTAAACTCTACTACTTAAATAATTTACCAACCTATCTTAAATATTTCACCAATAAATCACAGGCTTGTGTTTCTATTTCATGTTAAAACTAATCAGTGGAGGAGTGCCTGAGCTGTAAGTTAAAATTCTGCTCCACCAAGCCAGCAATGCATAATCATGTCTCAGCAGAACCTCTAGTGAATAAAAACTTCTCTGCAGAGTTAATGCCATATATAAAGTTCTTTGAGCAGGCATAGAGCGCAACTGCAGCCCAGGATCATCTGCATCCTGCCAACAGGGTCAGGATTTCCAGAGCTAATTGGTGCGTAGAGCTTTCCCACCCTGGCGAGCACAAGCATGGAGCTCACAGCTGGATCCCAGACATGAGCGCATCAAGATAGAGTCCCATCCACCAGTCAGGATGCTGATAACACGCACAGAGCTCCAAATGGCCCGTGTGTGTGATGATCTGATTGGGATTCCATGCTTGCTGCCATCAAAGAGGAGCAAATAGAACGAAATTATGACATTGTTGACCGAAAAGGGTGATTCTTAAAAATGCCTGTGGGATGAAAGTGTTGAGAGACTGTACCAAGGAACACCAAATCCACTGAACATCAGCAGAAATAAGACTTCTCAAATTCCTAAAGTGTGTAGCCATTTTAAACTACATTTCAGTGAAGCGGAGATGCAAAAGCAACACATTTATAAAAAGCAAGAAAAGTACACGTACCTTTCCTAACTCTCTCCCAAAGTCTGAGTACATCAAAACGATGCCAAGAAGCCTCACTATTTATAATTTAGTGCAATTCACTCTAATTTTCTCTCTAAATCAAGACGCATTCAAGTCAAGACTCCCTTTGGTCTCAGTCAACAAAATCCAAAATACATGAAGGATGTGAACAGATAGCCAGAAGCTGATAGCTAGCATATTGAATCCAAAAACCAAATTGAGAGAGAGAAAAATGAAGTCCAAAAGAGAAGGGAAGGGGAAAAGGGAATCACTGTCAACTACATTGTTATTAAGCTGCCTTTAATTTTGTTTTGTGTCAACTTTTTACTTTATTTTGTTACAAAACATAAAAAGTCATGCCTTTTATTTCAAAGAACTGTTTAGTGGATGATCTCACTTTGATGCCCATAGGAGTAAAACATACACAATCCTATTTGCAAAGAAAAAAATCATCTAGGGCAGCATGACTCCTCTTCTGCAGCTGGGAAAATGCCTCCCTATCCTAGCTCCTAAACCTGGCTGGAGCTTTCCTGGGACAGGGCGAGTGAGATGAAAATCAGAGACATCTTCTCCTCCTCCTCCTCCTCATAAATCCAGGCACAATGAAGACGGTGAGGGAGGTGATGATGCTGTCTCTCGCATCTGCTCCTTGGCCAGGCTCCCAGATAGATCAGTAATGGAGAGCAGTAGAACCAGTGACAATTAACCCAAACATAGTCCTGTTTATTTAACCTGTTCACAAAGATCAACCCATGTGCTGCTCCCCTGGCAAGGAGGCACCACACTCCAGCAAGGAGGTTCCCACTGAGAAACTTCCAGCCAGAGGAGGAAAAAAGAGATCCTCATCTCCTGAACCAGACTGGCAGATTCTTCAGGACATGATGATTATGATGCTGGGCTAAGATTTTCTTTAGCTCACCAAGTCACCTTGTTTTTTTCTATAGTAGCACAGGCTAGAGAAGGGAGAGGTGTGACTGTGAGAAGGGGAAGTTGCACTGGATTTTGATGCACCCTAATTTCCCAAGCTCATGACCCTGCAAAACTAGAGGAAAAGAAAGAAACAAAGTAGCAAAAAAGAAATCAGATGAGAAAAAAAAAAATAAAGTTATCCTAAACCACACCATTATTTCCACATTGCATCTTTAAAAAAAATTCCATCCCTGGAAAGTGCAGACAATAGAGAATTTTGGTTTTTCCCTTTTTAAAAAGGGAAAAATAAAAGAGGCTGGCTCAAGGAACTGCATGGCTCACCATCACTAAACATTTGTGCCAGAGTGGGAGCAGATCTGTGGGTATAACAGAAGTTATGTTTGTTTTTCAAGCTGAAATGAAAGCTTCAAAGTTAAAAAAAATAGATTAACCTGAAAAATAGTTTTCTACACCAGACAGCTACTAAACCATTTAAACAGCAGAGTGAAAAAGGGAGTAAGAAAACTACTTTTTCAACACCTTTTACTGATTTTTTTTCTTTTTTTTTTTTTTTAACTTACAATGAGACATTGCATAACTGTGCAGATGGGTGTCAAAAGCCATTCAGTTGGTTCTTCTGGAGACAAACTCCACAGAGCCACGAGATGATGACGATTACCACTAGAGCTGCACCAGATCATGCAGGGGAAGGCCCTGCAGGGGGAGACGGCTGGGAAGGAAGAGCAGACCTCCTCTTTCCAGGGGTTGTGCTTGAACACAGATGCTCCCCAGAGGGAAAGGTGTTGCACAGACTGTTACCGAAGGAGAATTTCCNAACTTTTTACTTTATTTTGTTACAAAACATAAAAAGTCATGCCTTTTATTTCAAAGAACTGTTTAGTGGATGATCTCACTTTGATGCCCATAGGAGTAAAACATACACAATCCTATTTGCAAAGAAAAAAATCATCTAGGGCAGCATGACTCCTCTTCTGCAGCTGGGAAAATGCCTCCCTATCCTAGCTCCTAAACCTGGCTGGAGCTTTCCTGGGACAGGGCGAGTGAGATGAAAATCAGAGACATCTTCTCCTCCTCCTCCTCCTCCTCCTCATTTGAGGCAGGCATCCCCATCTTTCCTTCCCATGTGCAGCCAGCAAGACTTCCTGCACAAACTGCCACGGAAACAGCTAATTTACTGCTTTATGTCAGGAATGTAGCCAAGGTTTCAGTCCCCTGTGCCCTGGACTCCTCTCAGCTGGGCTGCTTCATCTCAAAAAGGGTCTTCCCTTCCTCCTGCCCCTCCCCTCCAACACACACTCCTCCTCCTCCTCTGCTTTTGTAACTTATCTCCCTGCAAGCCACTTCCCAACAGGAGTTGAAATTAAACAGGCTGCCCATATGCCATGGCTCACTTGTTGTCTGTTCCCCTCAATGCCATCTGGCCTATTTGCTCAGCCAAAGGGAAAAAAAAATACTGAAAAAAAAAANAAACCACACCATTATTTCCACATTGCATCTTTAAAAAAAATTCCATCCCTGGAAAGTGCAGACAATAGAGAATTTTGGTTTTTCCCTTTTTAAAAAGGGAAAAATAAAAGAGGCTGGCTCAAGGAACTGCATGGCTCACCATCACTAAACATTTGTGCCAGAGTGGGAGCAGATCTGTGGGTATAACAGAAGTTATGTTTGTTTTTCAAGCTGAAATGAAAGCTTCAAAGTTAAAAAAAATAGATTAACCTGAAAAATAGTTTTCTACACCAGACAGCTACTAAACCATTTAAACAGCAGAGTGAAAAAGGGAGTAAGAAAACTACTTTTTCAACACCTTTTACTGATTTTTTTTCTTTTTTTTTTTTTTTAACTTACAATGAGACATTGCATAACTGTGCAGATGGGTGTCAAAAGCCATTCAGTTGGTTCTTCTGGAGACAAACTCCACAGAGCCACGAGATGATGACGATTACCACTAGAGCTGCACCAGATCATGCAGGGGAAGGCCCTGCAGGGGGAGACGGCTGGGAAGGAAGAGCAGACCTCCTCTTTCCAGGGGTTGTGCTTGAACACAGATGCTCCCCAGAGGGAAAGGTGTTGCACAGACTGTTACCGAAGGAGAATTTCCATTAGCCATGTGCCTACATCTGAGTCCTTCCCAAACTCAGAGCAGAGGAGATGATCCTCCTGAAGGCAGTACCTTCTGATTCAAGGTTGTGTTTTGCCATTGCACCCTGACTCAACAACACGGCAAAACTGAGCAGATTGAATGTTCTCACGCATGGTCGCTCCTCTACTTGCAAGCACTGATCCACACGAGCGCTGTCGGTCTTAGGATCCCTATTTATCTACACCTGCATCTGTACATGTGGGAAACAGGCAGCGTGTGGCAAGGGCTACCCCAGAGGAAAGGTTGCATTGAGTTTTCCAGCTGTTGGACTTGTGGTCCTGTATTAATACAGAATCAGAAAATCATAGAATGTGCTGAGTTGGAAGGGACCAGCCACAAGGATCATCAAGTCGAACACCTGGCCCTTCACAGGACAACCCCAGTATTCACCCCAAGATTCACACCGTGTGCCTGGTACTGGAGAACGACTGTTTCCCCACCCCAAATAGCCCACTTGCAGTCCTCAGAAAGGAGGAAGTGCTTTGTGAATGCAAAATACTTTGTAACAGTGGAAACAGAAACCAGAAGTTCACCTAAAACCGAAACACGGCAGCGTTTCCATCTTTAACACTGCTGCAGTCACCCCGCAGCAGGGCCTCCAGATTTGGGAACCAATAAAGGCAGGAACAGCTGGGGAGAAGTCCTCTGTGAGGAGACAAATTTCACCACAGGTTTTGGCTGACATCACCACCCCATCCTTGCTCCATTGTTGCAGTTTACGATCTCACCACGAAGCACCTCTGTGGAGTCATTCCCTCCTATCTTACTGCAGCCCATCCATTATCCTGTGCCTAATTGCTTCCACAGTGCTGCTGCAACAGAGATATTTCCTACAGCTGAACATTTGTATTCCCAAGAGCTGGCACCTGCCAGGTCAGGTTCCTTGGTCTTTAGATTTGATGTTACTACAGCAGTGTTCCAGAGAACAGAAAAGCACACGAAGACAGCAATAAATCTGATTCCTCCATTTGGATATTCCTTTAAACAAAAAGGGACTTCCTAAAGATTATATTACATTATCCTACCGGAATAAGGTGGAAGGAAAGGGGAATAGTGCTGACTACAATCTGTCCAATACTCCATTAAATCAGGATTCTCTCATTAGAGATAACAATGAACTGCAATAAAATCAATGGGAAGGCGGCACAGTATGGAAAACTAGGAAGGAGAGGGTTAGTTTTTCTTGTACTTTTGTTTTGAGATGTGGGAGCTGGGAGCAATCAACACTGAGCTAATGGCATCCAAGCTGACTCCTGAACACTGCATCCCCTTTGGGGTCACAGTTTTCCACAAAACCAACCAATTTATCCTGTGAAGGGAATGAGCACATTGGACATTTTGTAGCCCACAGGGAAACCCCAGAAGATCCCCTAATGTGCCCACTCACAGGATGCCACTTGTGGCAGGTCAAGGAGCAGCAATTACCAATTTTCACCTCTCTAACTGGAGCTTCTGAGCACAAAGCCATCCCAGAAGCACATCATTTCACATTTACACTCTGTAGCAAGGTTTCAAAATACTCTGCATCTGTATGTTGTGATAAGGGAAGATGTTGTCCTCTCATGACTATGCTACTGGCATGACACTGAGAAATTCTGGGGTCCTTGACTTGCCTTCCCTCTGAGAGGTTTTCGTATTTTGAAAATCACTTTCACTGTCTCTGATTCCTTCCCTTCTCCCATGTTTAATGACAAGAAATCTCTTTACTATAGGAGGACCTGGGAGTAGTTTTTCAAACCAACAGTAGGATCATCACTAATCTACCACACCTAAGGTGTTCGACTGTGACTCCTTGATTTATACAACAGAACCTAACACCTTCAAAGCTCTCCTATCCAAATGTTGGATTAATACAGGCATATGGAATCCATCTAGACCTGGATAATTCAATTCCAGCAGCTCCAAGACATCTAGTAGTGAAAATTAAAGTGTTTGCTCATTTTGGCCTCACAAGATCCAAAGGACAATTGCCACCCTTAAAGAGGAGTTTCCTCAGTGCTATATCATGCCTAAACATGCGGACAAAAGGCGCAGCATGCTCAGGGACTATTTCTGTGACAAGTTGCCACTCACTGGCTAAGGAAGCCCAACCACATCATCGCTATAAAGGGCCAAAGATTTGAGAGGAGTCCGAAGCCTCTCTGGTGAGCAGTGACAGGACATGAGAGAATCGAACAAAGTGGTGTCAGGGGAGGTTTAGGTTGGATATCAGGAGAAGGTTCTTCCCCCCAGGGGTGGTTGGGTGCCGGAACAGGCTCCCCAGGGAATGGTCACAGCACCAGCCTGACAGAGGTCAAAAAGCATTTGGACAACACTCTCAGGCACATGGTGTGATTTTTGGGGAAGCTTTGCACAGGGCCAGGAGCTGGGCTCAATGATCCTTGTGGATCCCTTCCATTTCAGGATATTCTATAATTCTATGAAGACCTGAGTCCTTCCATCCTGACAGTCCCATATCCCACCACCACGAAGCCTATGGGTGTTGGTGCAAGGCTGCCAGGCTTTTCTTAGCAAGTGGTTCTTGTCAGATTCTCACCTTTAGGGGTGCTTTAAGGCCATCTGCCACCTCCAGCTTCCTGTATCAGCTGTCTCAGCATCCATGTTGGAAGTTCAAAAAACCCCAAGGCTCTGAGTCAGAGTGGGCCACAAATCCACTTCGTAAGACTGGACCTAAGCCTATGCCTTTCTGCTGCTGCAAGAGCTGGATTTAAACTACAGGAAAGAGAATGGTAACATGCAAATCAGTGGCAAGCATGGGGAGATAGCCAGCTGCTGGCCAGGCAGCCTGTTCTGCCTCAAAGCAAACAAAACACAACCAAAACCCCGTTAATTCCCAGCTGAGGCTGGGGACAGCCCAGGCAGAGCAGCAGGGCCAGAGCAGAGCGTTGGCAGACACAGCTCCACCTCCTCCCTGGCCTGCCTGGAGTTTCAAAGACCTAAATCAAAGTAGCAGGAGGAACTCGAATGCTTCGAAATCTTCAGTTTGGACTTGTTCTAACAATGGTGTCAGTTTATAAATAAATAAATAAGTAGATAAATGCCCAATGACCTCTCTTATCTAGCCAAATGTGGCCAAAAAAACATGTTTATTTTCATTTAAATTCCCCAAAGGCATTGTAGGGTTTGTTGAGAATGCCTGAAGTCAAAAATACTCTCTGATTTCTCTGCATTTTCATTCTTTGAGAGAAAAATTACATTTTTGAGGAAGACAAGGACTGCTTTGTTTTCATTCGAAGCCTGAGGGAGATCTTTCCAAACAAACCTATCAAACTTATCAGCTCCCACCCATGTTACTTCACCATCCTTCTAACATTTGATATTCACTTTCACCCAGCCTAGGTTGTTGTATTTTCTTGAGGTGTTGCAAGCAAAATCAGTGGGGGAAGGATGAAGTATATTTGTAATTCCTAAAATATTCCAAACAAGCAAAGTGTCCTGTAGGAAGCATGGATGATATGGGCTTCTATTCTGGTTGTAAAATGTTACAACAGGGCAAACAACTGAACAATGACATCAAGATATCGATAGTCCTCACTGCAAAATGCCATCCCTCCCTTTAGCCCCAGATGTTAGGAACTGCATTGCTTTGAACTGTTATTACCCATTCCTCCCACCCAGTCCTCTGAGAAGATAAAAATCAAGGTCTGGGCTGCTGAGTCAGATTACAAACACCCAAACAAGACATTTACTCAGACACAGTTGTTTTTGGTCCCTACTTCACCGAAACTCTGTGTCATGGGGCTTGTAGGAGGCTCCTTTAACTTCTTTTAGTCAAATGAGTTGCTGAGGACTAGAAACCACACACAGGGAAGAAAAAAACCCCAAGAAATAAATTTATTTTTTGACCAAGGCCAATATCTAAACTTCTGGTCAGAAGCGAGTTCTTCTTGATATAAAATCCTGAGCCACTGAGTAGACAAGCCTGGAGAAATATTATGGCCTGGAGGATAAAGTACTAGCCTGAAAATTTTGAAATATAAGCTTTTTGGAACAGCAATGCCATGTATGAACAACCTGTGGCAACGCAGGTTACAGCTGTGAGCCTCAGTTTCCTCTGAAAACTAATCTCCAAAGTGGTCTGGCTCTCCCCACAAAAAAATAACCAAGCCAAACCGAACCAAAAAAAATAAAACCCTCTGTTTTAAGAGGTTGGTATTATGGGAATTATTTAAGAAATTAGAACTTTTGAGATGATCAGACTCATCAGTGTCCTGAGAGAAGCTCTTCTCTTTTTGTTAAATGAAAAAGCACAATTTCCCACTCCGACGTGAGCTCAGCAAAGTTTAGATTTTCTATTTCTCTTGGGCTTCTTCAAGTCGCCTTTTTAGTTTCAGTTTATATTTCCTGTCTCACGACCGTTTCATTTTTAGGGTTTCAGATTTAAATAAAAAACCCAAAAGCAGTGCTGACTCAAGATCTTTTTATGTTTCTCTCATTTTGACTAGAAACCAGAACAGACCAAATAAAATGAATGATATCACTCTGGGGTTCAAAGTGCTTTGTAGATCTAACTCTTCTCTCACAGAGGATGGCGTGTGCTGTCATATCCTTTATTCGAAGGGAGGGAGATCAAAACAAAGGAAGTTTAACTTTCATTTTAAGCACAAAACCCATGTTTCCAATTCCTTGGCTTGCATGCTGGATACACCTGGGTTTTGAGGTCCAAAACTTTTTTGAATCTGAATCCCAAACCTTCATGCAAGCATGATGCAGCACATGTGTTGAAAATAGCTGTGATTAAATAAAACCAAACTTCCCTTGCTCAACACAGAAGGCATAAACTTCCCTTTTGGAGGTGAGCAGGGATTTGTGGCTGAGAACCATCGTCCTTGCTGCAAGACACAGTTTCGTTGCAAGATAAAAGTTTTGTGTTGGCCTCAGATCCACTGGCCTCTCAACATCCCGAAAACAAACAAACAATGACGAGTTTTTAACTGAATTTGATTGACTTCTCATCCTCTTTCTTGTTTTTTTGTATTTTGTTTTTTTTTTTCTGGCAGGGTTACAAATGAAGGATCAGCTCTTTAGAGACTGTTAAAGCTAAAGCTGTTAAAGCTCCCTTGCTCCCTGCCCTGTGAGGAGTGCAGAGGATGCGTGCTCACATCTTTCTCCTAATTTCAACACCTGGGAATTATTTCCCTTATCCTGCAATTTTGACCTCTTTTCCTTTCAGTGCCACTTGCAGTCAGAAAGCAAAAATCCAGTCCCGAGGGAATATATGGGATGTTTTACATCGCAGGACAACACTTCAACACTTTGTTTTGGGACTGCAAAAGGAGGCAAGACAATCACCTGCTTGAGTGAGCCCTTTGGAACAGGCAAACAAGTGTCACTTTGTTCTCCCTTGTGCAACCCAGGCACAGTCTGAGGGGGGTAAGGGAAGGTCAAGCCAGACCCGTGATTTAAAGGCAGGAGGATGGTTTGATGACTGAATGAGTCGGGGGCTTCACTTTCAGCTCATGCTGACATAGAGAATTATGCAGAGGGAGGCACAGAACCATGGAGTCTTTTAGGCTGAAAAATGCCTCCAGATCACTGAGTCTGATGATTCCCCCAGCACTGCCAAGGCCACCACTAAACCATGTCCCCAAGTGCCACATGCAGATGGCTTTTAAATCCCTCCAGAGGTGGTGATATAGGCCTTTGGTGAAGAAATATTTTAATATTCAATCTAAACCTCCTCTGGCACAGGCTGAGATCATTTCCTCTCATCCTGTCCCTTGTTCCCTGGGAGCAGAACCTGACCCCCACGTGGCTGCCTCCTCCTGTCAAGGAGTTGTGGAGACACAGAAGGTCCCCCCTGAGCCTCCTTTTCTCCAGGATGAGCCTCCCCAGCTCCCTCAGCCGCTCCTGAGGCTCCAGCCCCTTCCCAGCTCCATTCCCTTCTCTGGACATACTCTCTGTTAGTCCCTCAGTTTCCCCACTGTAAGGTGGTGACTGTGCTGCTTTATTCCTACCACAGGCCTCCTGAATCAAGGCAGAAATTCTCAGTGCTGAGCAACAAGCACATCACAGCCATAAGCAGGAAAAGAGTCATCCCTTGCCTTGCTCCAGAAGCAGGAATATTACCCCAACCCTGTCAACTGCTTTCCAGGAGAAGCTGTAGTGCAAGGCCAGCAGAACGGAACCCTGACAGCCCTCAGCATGCCTCACTGGAAGCTGATCCACAAAGGCAGGCAAGCTTTCCTTCCTTTTGCTCAACAACAAAGTTTTGGAGCTGCTGATAAGTGCTGAAGCTTTAACCAAGCCCATATTGGCTATTAGGAATCTCTTGACTGCCTCTTGGGCATCTTTAAGGAGCACATAAAATTCCAAGAGCCCAAATGCAACACAACTTGCTGGCCACAAACCGGGTACACTCCTGCCAAAACCTTCCTCTGCTGCAGCTATGGCATGCTCCAGAAAACATTTTATAAGTCAGTCTCCCAGCTTTATGACAAGAGCATTTAGAAGGGAATGTAAACTTTGCTGACCCTCATGCTGCTTTTTGGCTTGAGGAGATGTTTCTTTTTACATCTTTCTTCTCCTACTCCCTGACTCCTTAACTAACACCATATTTCTGAGAAGGAAGGAAATTGCGTTAATTGAAACCTTCTCAGTACATTATCAGCTTTAGAAGGAGCATTTGGGGAAAGGGGAAGCAGAAGGCATAGGGCAGGATTAAATCACCCCTTGAAAGAAGATGTCAGGGCCAGTGAACTGCTCTTGGTCACATCAACCTGGAATTTCTTCCTCACAAGTGCCACCAGAGCTTCCCACCCATATCCAAGAGCAAGCAAGGAATGCCAGAGGGCTGGGCCAAGGCAGAAATCAGTGCAGCCCACCTGTAATGCACCAGACAAATACAATTTCTCTCCCTTTTCTTCCACAATGACTGCCCAGGCACGAGGGCACCATGAATTACACAGAGTTGAAACACAGCTGAGCATTAGCCATGCTACCAGTGGATAAAATCAACTACATAAGTTGTCATGTTTTATCAATACATCATCAAATCTCATTAATCTCCTGTACAGCAGATGAGAGATGGATCCTAAAAACATCTACATTTTTCATGATAGCACCTCTAACCTCTAAGCTAGACTTGGAAAGAAAGTTTGGACAAGGCTTGGAGCAACCTGGTCTAGTGGAAGATGTCCCTGCCCATAGGAGGGGCTTGGAACAAGATGATCTTGAAGGTCCCTTCTAACCCAATCTTTTCTACAATTACATGAAAGCAAGACTTCTGTAGTTAAAAAAAAAAAAAACACACAAGAATTAGTCAAACTCTGCTTGCGAGACCAGTTAAGTTCAGAGGGGCAGCATTTTGACCCTGCTGTTGCCTGTGAAAAATGACCAAGCAAAATGTAAGCCCCAGGCTCCAGGCATTTCCGCAAGCATAAAGACAAAGCTTTTGGAAACAGGTTTAGTGGGAATAGTGCTTTTACTGAAGTCCTCCCATCCTTCCCTCCCTGGCTGACTGACTTTCCCCATCTCGATCTGCAGCCTGCCTGAATACCACCCAAAATATTTTCTCAATTAGAGGAGAAAACAGAAATTTGCCACTTGTCTGCCTCTATTCTGCTGCCTGTCAGCATTCAGCAAATATTTCAATCATAGCCCTTTGCATGCTGCTAGCCCCGCTCATTTAACCTTTGGCCCTTCCCCAGGCTAATCCATCGGCCTTTACCTTCAAACCCTTACAGCCAAGGGCTGACCACACGATGGGCCGGCAGAGAGGGGAGGATGAAAGGGGTGTTGTGAGTGATAAGTTATGCCAGATTTCATTGCAGTTTAGGGAGGGTGAGCAAAGAGGATGGCAATTTCTGACCACGCTCCTCAAAGAATTCAACAGCCAGCAGCTGGGGTTTGCGCTTCCACATCTGGGTGACAGTGAGGAAAATTAATAATTTTTAAGAAAAGAAAAGGGAAGGAAAGCCTCTGTCATCTCAGCTCTCCTTCATGTGGCTGGCAGCATCCTGAGGCTGGTACCTAATCGCCCGTGGAGCCTTTGCTCTGCTGCCTCACCCGCTCTCCTCCCTGCCTCACGTGTTGCTGAGATTAGTAGCTAGCAGTTCTGCCGTCAAAAGCGCATGTGATGAAAATAATACCCAGAGCGCTGCCTGTCAGAAATGCCTGCTCAGCTTTGATGGTGGAGGACCCCAAAACCTCTGCCCACCTGGCCTCCCGCTCAGCCGAGCATCCCCTGTGGCTCTCCAGGGGCCATGCCCAGCCGCCTGCTCTATGAGAAATTGCTGACCCTTCCGTCACATGGACGCTTTAATTGTTCACATCGGTATTTTGTTTCTCTCTACTGTAGACAGTTTGCTGTCAGTTATCTGTCCTTCATATGTAATTAATTGTGCTGTCTCCCGGCTCATTAGAAACAAGCTCCTCTTCTCCCCTTCCCCCTTTCCCCCGGCCAAGTCACAGTGTGCATTATTTAGGTTAAATCATGTTTAAATAACTACATAAATAGTAGGTCGAATTTGCCTTTTGTCTAGGCTGAGAGTGTTGCTTGGCTCCTTTCTCAAAGTGCCAGACCAGGAAAGGCCTTATCCCTGGAAGCTCTCAAAGGGAAATCCTCACTGGGCAGAGCAGCCGTGCCACCCCAGGAGCAGGAGAAGGTCCTCTGAGCAGAAGGTTCGTCCAGTAGGTAACAAGAAGGAGTTGCCAAACTTTAATAAGGCAGGCATAAAAGTCAGCACTGCAGAACAAAAATCCTGCCAGGAGGAAGTTCATCCTCTAGGAGGAGATAAGAGTGAGAGGAAGGTGAAGGTCGGTTTGGTTTGTTTTATTTTATCCCCTGCAGAGCTTATTCCAGCCAGCAAAATGCACCTCAAGACAAATCACTTCACACGTAACAGGTCACCCACTACCACCTTACAACTACAGCACTGAAACTCAGGTGCTGCAATGCACATGAAAGACTTCTGAGCATTCATTCAATTAAGAACAAAATGAGAGTTTCTGAAGTGGGTTCCCTCAGTGCACCCGTTGAAAAAAAAAAAAAAATTTGAGGGTGTGTGTATACCGGTTCAATCAATGTAAAACCCAAGATGAATCATCACCTTGAACTCAAACACAACCTGCTCTGAACTGTCTTTTAGTGTTACAGTAGTAAAAGTGAAACCTGTAAAATTCATTTGCTTATTTTTCTGGGCCAAAGCTTTACGTCCTTGTAAATCGTTTTCCTGTGCCAAAGTACCGGTAATATCATCTGATGTAAAAATTTGAGGATTTAAATATCTGCTTCTCTCTGGGAATAACCACTGACAGAATGAGCATGAGAAAGCTTGCTTCCTTGAGATTTCCAGCTTAGCCCAAGAGATTTAATCATCTGGAGGAGCTTCGGGTGAATCACCTGAACTTTTGGATGCCGTCTGCAGCCAAGACCTCCCATCCACTTTGTGTGTGCATATCCTCGCTGATAGACCTGGGCTAGCCAAGTGCTTTAACTGATTGGACCAGGCTCAGCTTTGCTGGATTGCCTGCACAAAGGTTGTGAAGGGCTTCTGTGAAGACTTCCACATGAAAAGCACTGCAGATGTTTCCAGCGGTGTTATTCGAAGTTAAATTACTGCTCAGGGAAGATGTTTATAATATGAGAGGCAATGAAGTTCTCTCTTCCTATCACAATCCGGGCACTGATGATGGCAGACCAAAAGCCTACCGGGCTGCTTAAGACCAATGAATCCAACCAGAGACATGGGAAGACCACCAAGAAGAGCCAGGGACTAGTTCCAGTCTACCTACAGATGGTCCTCTCCTCCACAAGGGCTTAGGAAGGATGGGGGTCACTAAAGTTGTTTTATCAAAGACTTTCAATTTAACATGCTGCCTGGGCTTAATACAGCTGCTGGTCTGCCAGGGAAATGTGCTGCTGTGGAGCTGAACCCCACGAAATGGCAGTCTGGCTTCCCAGCTCACTCTCCTGACTCTGCTTGTACTGCTTCAGGAGACAGTCCCCCCACTGCTTTGTCTGATTTTAGACAGACAAAAATATAAACTAGCCACAGATTGGTTCACCAGAAGCACACCCAGCTTTTAGGTGATGCTGTATGATTAATAATATATGCCTTAAAAAAATAAAAACGTTCTCAAGAAGGAAAGGGGGAAGGAAGGAAGAAAGAAAAACATACACGAGTGGGGGAAGGGGGAAAAAGGACAACAATCTGAGACTTTCAATGGGAATGTCCAAAAATAACACAAACAGGATCTCCCTGCCATCTGCTTCGATCCTCTCTGAATGGCTTTCAAAGCAAAAAGCCTTGCCAAAACCTGACAAACAAAGCACTGAGCATCAGTTTTAATGGAATACCAATACTGTGTTCCCCCTTCCCCCTTTTTGCTTCATAGACACACACCTTCCACACCCCTCCAGTTGCCAAATAAATGACACTATGCAAAAAAATTTGTTTCGGTTACGAAGCTGAATAAACAAGAAATAATTTTGCAAGTGGTCCCATATGTCCCTGTTTCTCTGCTTACAATGGACACTAATAAGATTTGCCATAACTAATTCATTCTTTCACACCATTACCCTATTCTCTAACTTAAAAAAAAAAAAAAAATTAAACTCTGCATATCCCATATGCATTTTTCTGCAACTTTCACACAGTTCAAACACAAGGGTTTCAATAGCAAAGTCCACCCATCACAACACAGACATTTTCAACTTAGTTTAGGCCTTTCAGTGAGGCTTAAATGTGAGTTTTACTTCAGTCTAAAACGAACAGAAGAATGTTTGTCACTTGTTTTGCTTGATTTTCCATTCTCATTTAAAAAAAAGAGATGTCTAACGGAGTGATGGGAAATGGGGAGGCATAGGAGAGTTGCAATCTTAACAGCAAAGGCAGTGTGTTAGTGCTCATGAAGTAGAAAGTCTTGACTCCAAAGGGAGTGTGCTAGCACATGTAAAACAGAAACAAAATTCATTAGCTGAAAAACCCAGCAACTCTCCTATGCCTCCTTTCAGCCCAGCTAAGCAGCCCAAATCTCTTTTCCTTTTTTTTTTCCCCCCCTCAGTTGGTTAGTTTTTTGTTTGTTTGTTTTTTGTTACTCGTTGAGGTTCTTCCAAGATTCACATCTTGCCTGGCAAACTTAAGAAGCAAATGCAAAATGCTTAAATCCACACTTCTTTGTTGCACTTTGTTCCCTCTGCTATAGGGGTATTTTTATGTACCAGGAGCACACCTTTGCCAGTGCGGGTCAACCTTTCTTTTGCTTTCTTTTCTCAAAAAAAAAAAAAAAAAAAAAAAAAAAAAAAAAAAAAAAAAAAACCACAAAAAAAACAAAAAAAAACACAAACAAAAAAAAAAAAAAAAAAAAAC
>VYZQ01005186.1:78232-90160 GCA_013400655.1 Mystacornis crossleyi
AAAAAAGGAAAAGCCAGACTGAAAAAAAAAAACCCCAAACCCACAAACCCCCAAAACATCAGCACCAAAAGGATCGCTTGTGTCCTTAAAATTTAAAAGACAAATACATTTTTATATTTTAGGGTGGGTTTTTTTATTTTATTTTGGTCATATTTTAAAATACCAACTGACAAAGCATTTCTTGCTACAGCTGCACAACACTGTGCTCATGCAGCAGCGTGTGAGATTGAGAGAGACTCATGCAAGCCCTGCTGTTCGTTAGGAGTGAAATGCAGACTGAAAACATGAATGTCAAAAAAGTCACTGCCAACAAAAAAATTGTCTGAGAATGCAGACACTTTTGGTGCTAATTCGGCCCTTGATTACAGCAGGGCCTAAGCAGTTCATAGTCTCCTAGAAAAACATTTATCCTCCCAGTCTGCAGGACTTGAGGGGGACTCCAGTGCTCCTGTTTTACTGACAAGGAGGAGAGGCATAAAACAAAAAAGAAAATTATTTGCTTTGGGTTGCAATAGGAACCTTGGGAAGGAGAGCTTGGATTCATATTTCTCACACCTTTCTAGTCCATACATGAGCTTTCCATGCTCTGAAGTTTACACCAGCTCTGTCCAGCTTAAGCTGTGAAGAGTTTAGGAAACAGGATACATTTTAAATTTTTTCAGTTTGATGAAGCTCTGCATCTTAAATAAATTATATAATATAGAGCAGGAAATTTCTACTGAGAGCAAGCTAAAAATATAAGATTTTTTTTTTCTTTTTTTTCTCTCCATCACAGCTCCTGTTCCCAAATTACACTTGCCTTGCTCAGTCTTAGAAAGTTGACACAGAACAAATTGTCCTATGTAAATTGCAAGTTTCCCTTCTGATTGACAGCAATCCACAAAGATGGATTAATTCCAGAGGAAGTCAAGCAAAGACTGTGTCATAACTATTAACCCAATTATAAAGATGTTCCAAATTGCTGTGGAGTTGCCAGCACATCCTTCATGTTATGCCTCACATAAATTTGAAGCACAGGAGCCAGACAGAACACAGGTGAGGGGGATGTAATGAGCTACGTGTTGCATTTGTGCAGTTTTGCTCCCTTGGCTACCTCAGCCTTGCTGAGGAAGGACAACCCCTCACTCCCTCCTGGAGACTTGGATCCTGAAGACATGGAATGGGCAGCCAAGCATATGACCTGTTACATTCTTTCTGCTTGTTTTGGCTGCTCTTGTCCTTAAACCAAAACAAGTCATTAAGGGAACAAGGACAATTATTCTTTGAAATTTGTGTAAGGGAAAGGGAGTGAGAACAAGGGCTGCTGTGAGATTGGTATTGTCACACAACTGACGTGATTGTGCCACTCCTAACTGCAGAGCCGTGACTGAGTTTATCAAGGTCTCCTTTTGCAAGTGATAATAAACCTAATAGCTGCCCACAACTTAATATTTTTTATTGCACCACATATGTTCACTTTTGGTCCTTGGATTATTTTTTTTTTTCTCCAGTCTCCATCTGTTCTTTTGCCTTTGAGGTACTTTAGTTACCATGGAAATGACAACATCATCTGGATGGGTGGAGCTTCGTGCAGTGTAAAGTTGGTTTCCTACACGAAGTGTTTTGCAAGGTATGGGGGTGGCTGACAAAATTACAGCGTTCCATGTGATAGCATTCCATGCTTTTGGTGTGCAGCAGAGAGATACCTGTGTGTGCTCATGAATGCACGAGGCCTGCTCCAGGAGGGAGGATGCTGCTCATTTTTGATCTGCCAGGAGAAATCTTTCACTTGAGCCCTTCATGACGGATTCCTTCCAGCCTTTAGATGCAAGCTGGATTTAATCTGTCAGGATCCAGCTGTAAGACACTTTCTGAGTCCTGTGATTGTCAGATGGGTCAGGTGAAGTGGAGAGCTCATTCCCTGGAGATTGTCATATGGTTCAGGCAAGGAGGAGAGCTCATTCCCTGGAGATGTACACCTTTTGTCAGCATTGCCACAGAGGAGAATAGGAGGAGTTAATTCAGTGGGTGGTTGTTACACAGGTTTTGTTGTCTGGTGATGTGTGTGGCATTGACACCTCTGTGAGGTGTCTTGTGCCTTCAGCAAGTTCACGTGACAAATGACCTGTGCTTGATAAGATCCAGAGACGACATAAAGCAATTGTACATGGACATGGCAAGTTTCATCTCAGCAAATCTGGTGGATCCAAGGCAGAGCCCTTGTTTGTACCACATCAGCCCTTATTTCAGTAGTGACTCTTTGGACTTCAGTACAGAGCCAGAAGATATTATCCACTATTAGCCCCTGCAGCACCTGGCAATATTGATTATACAGCCTTGTGGAGATGAAGGTATTTTAGATGAATAATGATTTTTGGCAAATGGTATGAAGAGAAAGGCCAAATATGTCAAATAGATGAGAACCTGGCCCATGAAACTCAATATTAAGGTTTGTACAGTCTCCAAAATGCTTTTAGGCTAGTTCATCTATTCTGTGCATGTCTCTTAAAGAATCTGAAGTACTCTCTGCTTGTCTAATCAGGTATGTGGATGGGGCCAGGGGATGTGTCACAGAAAAGATTTTAATGAAATTCCCGCTGAGACCAAAGGAACAGGAAAGTGCAAATTCATCAGAGAGTGTGCAAACACAGGGTCCTGGTGGAGTCTCTCAAACACAGGCAGCTCTGGCTGGCTGCGACGGCATTCAGTTCTAAGAACTTTTGGTGGGGAGAGGTTGAGGAACCCAAAGAGGATCATGGTGTCCTGTGCAAAGTCCATGACTCTGGTCAGTGCTCTGTGTCTGCTCAGGAGGGGAGCCTGAGGTTAAATCCTTGGGTCTTTTATCCTAAGCTTACTTTGTCACGTGGCTAGGGCGATAGTATTTGTTTATTTCTATTATAGTTATTTTTAGGTGGTTTAACTCCAGCTGCAGCCATTTCTTGCTACGACAGTCCTTTCAAGAAACATCCTTCCCAGCAACACTGAAAATCTTTTCTGCAGAAAAAAAAACAAAACCAGAAACTAAAAAAATCTAACCAACTCAGCAGTCAGCATTAGAAATCATTCTCAGAGGCACATCCCAGCAATAAATAAACTCATGATTCTCAGAAAGCTCAGAAACTGCTGGTGATGCTGGGAGCTTTTGCAGTGATTTATGAAAATCGATCATTTGGCCTACCATGGGTGCCAAACTCCAGGACTGGGAAGCCTTCAGCAGCCTTCTTCGATTTTTTTTTTTGGTGTGTCTTGGCTGTGGAGAGCTGAGGCATTCATGTGTCAGGCACCATCCTGGCTAAAGCACGAGCAATTGCAGCGGCAAACTCCGAAGCGAAGAGCGTGACCTGCTATAACTGGTGCCGAGAACTTTCAGCCGGGTGTGACAGACTTGTCCTCCGTGTGAAGCTAGCACAGCAGGAGCGTGTCGCAGTGGCTCAGCCCACTCCTGGGCTGTGGCAGTCGAACAAGTCAGGCCAAGGCCATCCAGCGGGTGGATTTCCCCGCCCAGGAGGAGTCTGAGCGCAGGTTGATAGGCGGAGCAGGAATCTAAGCCACGTGTCCCCTGGGTGGCACCCTGGCCCAAACCGCCTCACCCTAGTCTGGAAAGTTCTTTGTAACTCAGGTCTGTATTGGCTCCCTGTTGTAACTCCCGCCCTCCTCTTGTTCCTATAGGTTATGGTTGTGTCCTCCCCTTCACTTGTATATCATTGGTTACCCCCTTTCTCCCCGCCCTGCTCCATGCCCCTATAAAATCCTTGGACCCTGCCGTTTTCCCGGTCTTTGTCCCTGAACTCTTTGAGAAAATAAAGCTCCTGGAACCCATACAAAGACCCCTCTCTCAGTTCTTTGCTCCTGGGCGACACTCGCTGTAATAACAGCTGACAGATGTGGATGTGCTTCCTCCGACGAGGAACCAGCAAGCGAATCCACCTTTCACAGACACCCTGCTAGAGACTCTCCCTCCCAGCACGTCTGTAGGAAGGACGCTGCATCCCCTTTGCCCGAGGGCACGCCAGGGGACAGCATCAGGCTGCTCGTCAGACAGACTCATCAGGAGAAAGTGAGGGCCCAGGGAGAAAAAAGAAGCTGGCCTCAGCCTTCCTAGGGATGGGCATGTCTGAAGCCACACCTCTGCAAAGGCTGCTGGCATCTGGGGACACTTCCAGCATTGCAGGCACCACGACACAACAAACTGCTTAATAAGCCAGCAGATGCTCCCAGCACCAGTTTGTCTCTGGAGCAGCTTCCATCTGAGCCCAGTGTGAAGCATGTTGGAGTTAGAGGGAAAGAGAGGGAGAGAGGCTCAGAGGGTGAGCGAGTGGTCACCAGCAACGTCTCCAGCACCTGCTGATGTGGACTATGGGGAAAACACCAGAGTTGATGGGACAGTTTTGAAACCTCTTGGACAGACACCAGCAGGACCAAGAAAAACAAACAAAAAGTCCTTTCTTGCTGTAATATGGCAAGCAAAGAGCAAGTGAGGATCCAGCAGTGGATGGCCTCCAGGCATCTCAATGGTGAAATTAAATCCTTTTTGCAGCTCGCTGCTCATCGTTCTTTCTGCTCAAAATTAAAGCGGAATTCAATGGGGTTGCTTCAGAGGTCCTCAATCACTTCTTTTTCTTAGGGGGCTGTTTTCCCAAATGCTCCTTAGCAGGTCACAGAAGCTGCTGCTAGTTCCCTTGTCAGGATGCTTGGCCACCACACATGGCCCTCACCTGTGGCAATGCTCCTCACAAGAATATGGGATGTTACAAGGGAAAGGGGGAGGTATTTATCACTTAGGAGCTCAGCAATCTCCAGGACAAAGTGCAAAAGATACAGATCCAAAGGGGGATTGAGTATGAGGAGACATGAACTAGTCCTAGATGTGCAAATATGTTTTTCTTAGGAAGAGTTGTAATAACCTCAATTCCAGTTGTCTCCTTCCCTTGAGCTGGTTGACAGCGGGAATTCAGCAGCTGAAAGGAAGGTATTCCAAGTTCAGAGCCCAAGACTGTTTCTTTGTCATCTGCTGAGCAGTTGAAGCCACAGCGAGGTAAGCAGATCTCTTATTTCATAATAGATTTTTACTTCACACTTTGTAAGAGGCGTTTTACAGCTCAGAGGAAGCAAGAAGAAAAGTAGGCCTTCTTTTTTTTTTATATATAGGAAATGCACTGCAAAAAGTTAAGAACTTGGGACTTTGTCATTGAGGTATCTGTTTTTTATGAACTGTTTGTGTTCTACATTTGGATTACAGCTTGGTGAGCAATCAGCTTCTTGAGCTAAAGCTCCCAAAATAACACAAATGTTTTTTTGAGGCTATTCATGTTGGTTTTTTTTTTTTTTTTTTCCCTTCGTCTTTTTCCAACCAAAATTGTAGACTGGGTGGGGAGGGGGAATAGGTTGAAATCAATGTGTTTTTTTTGTCATGTTTTCCTATCTTTAGATAATTATGGGAACTAGAGAACGTGAAAATAACGTATTTTGACTTAAAGAGATAAACCTTTTCTGACCAAATTAATCAAAACAATTAAATGAATGAAATGTGAATTCACACATAGTTTCCATTGTTCTTAATCTGGGGGCTTGGGGAGATTTAGGGGTTTATGAGAAGGAAGCACATACTACTTTGCAAAGTGTCACTGAGATCTTACAAGGGTGAAGATATTAAACTGGTGTTGAAAAGTAGGGTGGCAGGTCTGGTTCATGGGTTTTACATGTTTAGGGTTTCTTCACCCCAGCAGGAAGTGGGGAGAAGTGGTTTGCATCAGCTGCACTCTCCTACATTGTTTTCTTGTTCGTCACCAAATGCCAGGATCTGCAGTAATCCATCCTGGAAGTGACAAACATATGATACTGTGTGGCCTGATCCTGTGGGAGGAAGGGTGGAATTTCCTATGGGTGCAGATGCCTCAAGAAAAAGTACTTTTTTTAAGCCTGGAGTCCCTTCCTGGCTGTCCCAGTGTTAGTGACAAATGGATCACAATTTCAAGACTTTATACCATTTCATCAGTCTCCTCTAGTAATTTCTGTTGTTTTTACTGTGAATCTCCATGGATTCCATAGGGACCATTGTGGATTTGGACTGTGGAAGGAATCATTCCTGCATAAAGACTAAAGGGGCTTTTTTTATCCTTAATTTACTGATTAGGTATTAGATGCATCTGTTATTTGTACCCTCATTTCTCACAATCCTGTATCTGTCAGAATAAATTCTGACCTTTAGCCATGGGAAAAAATAATCTTATAAAAGGCTTTACAATGAAAATGTGTACTTGTTTGATGAAAGCTGCTGGAATGGCAGCTATCCTCTTAAGGGCAAGATTAAGGTTACAAAGGCAGATGGAACATTATTATTCCCTGATCTGGTGAGTACTGGACAGTCCAGCCTGCAGGTTATTTCACAGCCCATATGATTTATCCATAACTGGGGATAGAAGTGTTCAGGGTCAGGTTGGACAGAACTTGGAGGAGACTTGTCTGGTGGAAGATGTCCCAGACTATGTAGGTGGAATTGGACTAGATGAGCTTTAAGATCCCTTGCAATAGAAATCATTCTGTGGTTCTGTGGTGAAAAATGAAAACAAAACAAAACAAGACAAAACTGTTTGCTCGTATTCTTCAACAGATGCTCATGGTCCAGATAAGTTGTGTGGTTTCTGTGCCATCACCAATCTTTTCTCTCTTTCCTCACACCCCTTTACAACACTGAAGGCCAAGACATTTGGAGCAGAAAGATGTGCACGACACCTCTGAGATCCTGCTTGTGAGCACAGCTGTGGGAACTGAATTAGCTGTAGATTTGTTGCTGCACATCCACAGGCAGAGACATGCAGTTACCCCCGTCCATGGGTGTTTAATGATGTGTTGGTGCTCAGTTTACATCTGGGGAAAACCTGATGGAACTGGTTGTGCCCCTGCTGTGAGATTAGAAGAGTCCTGGGTTGCCGTCATGTTATGGCTGTACAATCTCTGATGCTGCTGAGCCCGTATCTTCTCCTGAGCTTTAGCTGATCTGCTTTGGGCATCGTGTTTCAACACATGGATGGTGCCAAGGCTCTTTTGATGGGGATGGAAAGTGTCTAGTGCATAAAACAGAAGTGTTTTGTCCAGACTATCGACAAACCCTTACGCCTCTGCACCACCAGCTCATCCCCTTTCAGGAGTGATACTGTGCTGGTCACAGCAACGTGTCCCCAGACTTAAGCAGGGATGTGGCTTCTTGAGAAGCAGGGAAGAACAGTGCCAGAGCCAAAGATTTGCAGTTTCCATCACCCTGAGGACTGGTTCCCCATGAGCCCTGCATCCTCTTGTGGGAATTCTGGATACTCTCTCTGACTCATCTTTTCTCCATGCATCCCATATTTAGGATTTCTTCATTTGTGCTTCCTCCTCTTTTTAGCTTATTCGTGCTCTCACAGGAGCACCTGTGGAATATAAAACCACAACAAAATCCCTTAATCCAGTCCGACATTTTCAGTCTGGAACTTCAGTTGTTTTTCTTGAGCAAAGTACATTGTTTCCTATACCCATCAGTAGCTTTATACTCAATAGAGCTTATTGAAGGATTTCACAAATATATTCTGTCCAGGAAGAAATTATTCAAGTTTTTTATTTTTGTTTAAATTTGTTCTGATTCAAAATTGATCTTACAGAAAAATGTCTTTTCAGAGTTTCCCGCGGAATGAGACGTGTGGCTAAAANAATCTTATAAAAGGCTTTACAATGAAAATGTGTACTTGTTTGATGAAAGCTGCTGGAATGGCAGCTATCCTCTTAAGGGCAAGATTAAGGTTACAAAGGCAGATGGAACATTATTATTCCCTGATCTGGTGAGTACTGGACAGTCCAGCCTGCAGGTTATTTCACAGCCCATATGATTTATCCATAACTGGGGATAGAAGTGTTCAGGGTCAGGTTGGACAGAACTTGGAGGAGACTTGTCTGGTGGAAGATGTCCCAGACTATGTAGGTGGAATTGGACTAGATGAGCTTTAAGATCCCTTGCAATAGAAATCATTCTGTGGTTCTGTGGTGAAAAATGAAAACAAAACAAAACAAGACAAAACTGTTTGCTCGTATTCTTCAACAGATGCTCATGGTCCAGATAAGTTGTGTGGTTTCTGTGCCATCACCAATCTTTTCTCTCTTTCCTCACACCCCTTTACAACACTGAAGGCCAAGACATTTGGAGCAGAAAGATGTGCACGACACCTCTGAGATCCTGCTTGTGAGCACAGCTGTGGGAACTGAATTAGCTGTAGATTTGTTGCTGCACATCCACAGGCAGAGACATGCAGTTACCCCCGTCCATGGGTGTTTAATGATGTGTTGGTGCTCAGTTTACATCTGGGGAAAACCTGATGGAACTGGTTGTGCCCCTGCTGTGAGATTAGAAGAGTCCTGGGTTGCCGTCATGTTATGGCTGTACAATCTCTGATGCTGCTGAGCCCGTATCTTCTCCTGAGCTTTAGCTGATCTGCTTTGGGCATCGTGTTTCAACACATGGATGGTGCCAAGGCTCTTTTGATGGGGATGGAAAGTGTCTAGTGCATAAAACAGAAGTGTTTTGTCCAGACTATCGACAAACCCTTACGCCTCTGCACCACCAGCTCATCCCCTTTCAGGAGTGATACTGTGCTGGTCACAGCAACGTGTCCCCAGACTTAAGCAGGGATGTGGCTTCTTGAGAAGCAGGGAAGAACAGTGCCAGAGCCAAAGATTTGCAGTTTCCATCACCCTGAGGACTGGTTCCCCATGAGCCCTGCATCCTCTTGTGGGAATTCTGGATACTCTCTCTGACTCATCTTTTCTCCATGCATCCCATATTTAGGATTTCTTCATTTGTGCTTCCTCCTCTTTTTAGCTTATTCGTGCTCTCACAGGAGCACCTGTGGAATATAAAACCACAACAAAATCCCTTAATCCAGTCCGACATTTTCAGTCTGGAACTTCAGTTGTTTTTCTTGAGCAAAGTACATTGTTTCCTATACCCATCAGTAGCTTTATACTCAATAGAGCTTATTGAAGGATTTCACAAATATATTCTGTCCAGGAAGAAATTATTCAAGTTTTTTATTTTTGTTTAAATTTGTTCTGATTCAAAATTGATCTTACAGAAAAATGTCTTTTCAGAGTTTCCCGCGGAATGAGACGTGTGGCTAAAACAACCCCATCCCACACACATTAAAAAGTCCCAAATAACAAAAGGATTTGCACAAAGTTCACCCTGTACTTTTACTATTGTAAAAATAATATAACAGAGATCCCAATTCAGTTACCCACCTATATGTATTTCTAATGCTCCTAATATGTCAAGGAGTGTCTGAGGTATCTCCAGAGGCCTGAGGGATAATGCCACAGGCCTTCTGTCTCTCTGGAACAACCCATAAAACCCTCGTGGAATACTCCAGGACATCTCAGATGCCAACAAACACCTGTGTAGGAGTAACAACACTGCAGTTGTGCACATCTTAATTTGGGGGTCTGTGGCCTTAGTCCTGTCTCTCTCTGCCTTTTTGCTGAAGTTTGGTCTAACGAATCTTACTTGGTGTTGGCACTGTGCTGATTTCAGTACATGTCTGAGAGATGTAGATGTAGTTTAGTCCACTAAACTTCCCGCATGCCTGGGTTTCCTAACACGGGCGGAAACCTAAGCAGCTCACCTGAGTGCTTAGTGTGAATCTCAGAATGTATGTCTGAGTAAAACTTGGCTTAAACTTGACAGGTTTATCCCTGCAGCACCACTATAACGCTGACAACTTTTGTATCACACCTGAAAAATTCAGTTTACATCATGTTTCCCGAAACCTTGCAAAACCTGGGTCAGACAGATATCCCCAATGTTGAATGTACACACCCTATTGTCAGTTCAAACAAGCAGGAAAAAAAGAGACACATTAACAAAAAGATCAGAGCAAATTAAAATAAACAAGGCTATAGATGCTGGGCTCACTTTTGTTCACTTGAGCTCATCAACAGCACTGCCTTGATAGCTCCCCTTTCCCCTTTTGACCTCCTCTTTTAGGCCAAGCTCTGACCTTGGGTGACCCAGCTCACTTTACACCTTGGCCTAATTACATCCAGAGGAGCAGGGGTTGGAATATGATAACTGTCCACATCTTTATCATTGGTGGAAACAGGCGGAGTGATCATTTAGGATGGCTGGAGTGGGTAAGGCTGGGAGTAATGAGATGGAAAGTTTAGATTGAATATCGAGATAAAATTACCCACAATACATTCTTTTAGGCAAGAGGGTGTATTAAGTCTCAATTAGCGTCAGTATGATCTAATAGCACCGCATCTACTGACAGCATTATGGTCCCATGGCCTATTAAATCATCTTTCAAAGAAACCCATGGAAAGCTGAACTGGGAAAACCACCAGTAACTGTAATATAAAGACTAATCCCATGATGGAGCCAGAGTGGAATAAGTAGGCAATTTCCACGTCACTCATGAGAAGATGTTGCACCAGGCAGGTCATGATATCCACCAAGCCCTGTGTCTTTGCAAAGATGTTTGGTAGCACTTTAAAAGCTGAGTGACTTAGGGTCATTATTTTATTTTGAAAACCAGGAGGGTAATTTCGGCATACAAAGGCTATTGTATCACCCAGTGAGAATGAGGTTTATTAGGCTCCCTCTTTAAAAAGTTCTTGGGTTTGAAATGTCCACGTAGTTCAGACACATGTGGAGAACTTAATTCTTGCTCTGCCTGTTCTCTGGAATGAAGGACTAGGAGAAAGCTTGGTACAAGATAAATTATCCTCCTGTGTGTTTTTTTTTTTTTTCTTGTTTTTGGCACACCAAGGCAGCTTACTCACAATTAGCTGTGTAAGTAAACCCTAAATAATGATGAAACTGAGGTGAAGTCTCCCAAAGTGGCATTTTGTGGGATGTTTCTTTCTGAATGCATGTTCTGGTGACACACGTACTACATGAATCAGTGTATGTCACCATCAAATGTAATACATCTTTGAAGCAGACACAAGCTAGAGGAGGATGAACATCCAAGTCTGAATTGTCATGTCATTGCCACAAGCCTGAACGCTATAGAAATCCAGAGCATCAAGGGTATTATTGCAATTTGCATAAGTAGAAAACACAGTGATTAAAAGTTATCAAAGAAAGCTATCTCTCAGTTGTCAGCTCCACAAGCAGATTCCAGTGATGGCTTTCCAGCTCCTTCATAATAATCTCCATAAGTTCTTGCTAAGAGCTGCATTGAAGTAACCTGTCATTTACTCTGTCTTTCACCAATTTAGCTCAAAGAGATGCGCCAGCTGTGATCACTTGGAGTCAGAGCTGCTGTGTTGCAAAGCATTGCTACAGCTGCAGGCAAAACATACAATTTGGAGATGTGCCGAACCCAAAAGTCATGGAAAAAGCAGAGCTTTAGCACCCACAGCACCATCGTGGCAGGCAAAGAACCGCCCTGGGAGAGGAGAGCTCAGTCCCAAGTGTGTTTTGCATATGCTGAACCAGGGTACAATGTAGGAAGGCATTCCTTGGTCTGAGTGGTGTCTTGTCTTCTTTTCCCGTGGTTTCTGCTGGCCTCTGGTGTGGAAGCAGGGTGAGAAAAATGTGGGAAACACAGGTCACACCTTATGGGTCTGGAAGATCTGCTGTTTTGTTGATGATGGGTAAGTGCTCATCTGATTCAGTTTCCACAATATGCACTGCTGAGTGCCACGAAACCAAGGAGGTGTTATAAAGCTCCCTCAGGCAAGATGATGTCGTTTCCAGCCTACATTTGCTTTGAAAGGATAGAAAATGACACTGTCAGTCAAACATGACCTTTCAAGGTAGAAAATGAGACTGCAGCATAGACTGTTCTTCCCATGGCCTCATTTCTCTACCCCAGGAAACATCTGATACACACACGTGCTTTCAGGTGGCTGGACTTTGGTATCCCGCACTCCAAATATTCTCTCCCTCTCCCTCTCCCTCTCCCTCTCCCTCTCCCT
>VYZQ01005186.1:106274-131923 GCA_013400655.1 Mystacornis crossleyi
GGTTTTCCATGGCATAACTTCAAATTTCGCATTAAGGTCAGTTAGGTATTTACATTCTGACACGCTCACAGTCCTGCTGGTTGGTAATGAATTGTCCATTTAAATTTGGCTTTTGTATCTGGAGCTTCTCCAGTTAATACTAGTACTTTTCTGTGTTTTGGAAAATAAGAGAAAATGAAGGGCAGAAGATTTGCAGGCCATGGTGTGAGTGAGCATGCCAAAATATGATTCTTTAGTCGTGAAGCACAGGAATAATGTTGCTCCTATGAGTAATGCTGCTGAGTCCACAATGAAACATTCATGGGGATAAACCTGCCTATGGCTGGGGCTTTGTGGAGGTGCAACCTTGTGCTCTCACCTTCTGCTGCAACGTCACCAGGTTTCCACAGCTGCCAAGTCAACCAACGAGACATCAGTGGCTTTTATTAGATACTCATAATTACTGTTCCTTAACATAACGTGACCTTCCTCAGTGAAGCCTGAATCAAAAGGGCACTGATTTACTGGCAGTGAAGTGATGTTTCCTCACTGGCATCTAATAATTTCTTTAAGGCGTGGTTTTGCCAGGAAAATCTCTCATTATTTTAGAATCATCTCTCCTCTTCCAAAAGCATTTCGGAAGATAGCAAAAATGCAAAGAGAATATGTTTCCCATCGCACATCACTCACAGAATTTATTTTGGGTAGCTTTCATGCCTGCAGCTACAGTATCTCACTTCTTCATGGGCACTAAGTTTGGGAGAAAAGCAGGAAGCACTTATTTTGCATCACAAATCAGTTGCTGTATTTGGTAGTTTTCATTTCATTCACGGTAGTAATTACGTGGTTACAGCTATTCTGAAGCTTCCTAGTGAAGGATCATAATTTTCATGCTTCCTCTAATTTATAAAGGGTAAAAAACCCCCAACCAATCAGTATCATTTTTTTTTTTCTCAAGCTGGTATAATTTTGGGGTCAAGGTTCATAAAAGAGAAATGAAACTTTATTTTGAGTACAAGTAGGAGGAAAGACCAGAAGCATTGTTGGGTCATGGATGCTGGGGAAAAAAAGTGGTTCTGAGTGAGGTCACATAATTAGACAAGCTGGTCTAAGGACAGGAGACATCAATATTTCCCAAGCTTCAAAAATCCAGATAAAGTCATATTTTTGGACAAAACGCCAAAATTAAAGGAAAAAAAAAAAACATATCCAAGGATAATGTTGTGCAACATTACTGAAAGAGACTTTATTTAGACAGAAACTTTTAAGGAAGAGGGTTTAACATTGAGTACTCAGCCTTTTCTCTTTTTTAATTGCTATTTGTTTGTGTTTTGAGTTTTCGTGAGATCTCTTTGGTTGTTTGTTTGGGACTTTGCATGCATTTATTTTTGTTTTGTTTCTGGGTTTTTTTTTTTTTTTGTTTGGTTGGTTTGGTTTGTATTTTGTTATTCCCCCCTCTGCTTTCCTGGGAATTCACTCCTGTGTGATCTTTCAAGGGTTTTGGCAGTCATTTCTCAGGCCCCATTCTGACACGTTCCAGACTCTCAGCAGTCCATACACTGTAGCCTGAGAAACACAGGACAGGACAATTTCTCCAGGCCCCAGCTGGCTTTACTTGCTGTAAAACTGTGACCTTGCAAGTTCTTGGGTTTACAGGTAATTTAATTCAGGTGAGTATGGAACTGACATAGGTAATTTTTGGCTATTTTACCTAAATTTAATTTTTCAGTTCATGATGCCTCCTATTGAAAGCTGATTAACGCTGTTTGTGATTGACTGTTACACCCTTTCTTTTTCTTAGACAATCATGAGTAGAACACCCACAGAAACCATAATATTAACAAAATCTCCTCCCAAAACCTGCAACAAAGGTTAATGAAGTTTTTCTATGTTTTTTAGTCCTGGATTTTGTTGTTTTGTCAGCTATGCACATGCACACACAAACACACATGAGTATATATACACACATACACCTATAAGCATTTAGGTACACACACATTTTTACCCAAAGTGTATATGTGCATCTATATACAAAAATATATACATTTTAAATTTTATTTTTTTATTTTCTTCCTCAACTGAAGTGAAATAGAGTGAGGTAGAGTATTATTAAAGCAATATTTTGAGGGAAGTTTATAGACGTCTTTTCCATATGAACACTTTGAGTACAGGTCACAGGTTGAGAGGGTAAATATGACTCCTGGATTGGTACAGAAATGTACTTTATCCCAAAGCACTGTTGCGGCAATGCCATTGACACCAGATGGCTGTTCTATATCTGCAGGATGGTCAAATGTTTCTGATGAGTGTCTGCAGGTGGTGAGGTTAGTTCTCCTCCTGGCAGTCTGGTAATGAAATCACAAGTAGGATGTTTGTTTTTTCTCTTTTTTTTTCCTTTCTTTTTTTCTTTCTTTTCAGTAAAACCTCTGTTCCTTTGCAATGGTGAACCTGGTACTAACCAAATTTGAAGATAATATTCCTGTTTTCAATGGTGATTAGGGGCAGCCTCAAAACTGGGACACGTGGACAGGTCTAGGAAGACCTTTGTTTTGCACATATTTTATGATTTTAAAGAAATTTTATATTTTGTATTCCATATTAAGTGTTTTCCAGTAGTCACTGGCACCTTAAAAAGTGAACATTTAAGGAGTACTTCATACTTAAAAATGTCACCTAGTTTCTTCTAGGTATTAGAATTACTTATTTGATTATGAAAATCTTCTGTTTTGAACTCAGAAGTTCAGATGAATAGACAGTGCTGGACTTGAATTATAAATGAAAAATCTCAAAACATCAGATGTTACAGATAATGGGACTCAGATTTTCTATGATAGTTGAGGTTTGTGGCTCAGGTGCCTCTCTCTAATGACATTATATTAACATTAAAAAAGACTTCCCAGCAATCTAATAGGCAAATTATAACAAATAATTATCAGCTCTTAGCTTAGTCACTTTTTTTATTTAGTCGGTGTAAGCAATGACAGTGCTTGAATTACATGGTTATTTATGCAAGGACATCTTTGTCAAAGATAATATTTTAGTACAGAAGCAACAATTTTATGATGATTAAATAACCCATGAATGAAATTATGCGTTCATGCCGAGGAATGACAGGTCTGCCTTGCAGAGTTCCGCACACCTTTTCATGAGCCTGTGAGCTGTTTGTCTGCACGTCTGAACATAGGAAGTTCTACTCCTGGATGAACCAAAGGGCAACTTTACCTCCCTGAGAAGGCAATGGAAGGAGTTGCTGATGTCACAAACACAGCTACAAACTTATAGGAATCTACATCAATGCATGGTCCTAAGCTGTGCAGAAAAACCTCCATTCCAACAAAAATAGAGATGTTCATCCTTCATGGTTTCACCCTTTTCACCACCATTTCCTTGGCACTTGTTTTTTTTTATGCTCTCAGTAAATTTCTTAATGGTGTCTCCTGGAAAATACAATTTCATAATAAATGAAAAAAAATTATTTCAAGGTTTGAAATATCCAATCAACTTTGAGAAGGAAAATTTGAAATGTGTCAGTTGAAGCTGTTGTCTGGTAAAATTTTTCATTTCAAGAAGGAAAAAATGCTTCCCTCTGACATTTTATCCTAAATAGAATTTTGACTTCTTAAAAATTATCAAACTTTTTAAGTAGTTAAAAATTAAGCAGAATTTTATGGCAATAGTATCTCATGTAGTGTACATACATATGTATCTATGTATATGGATATATATGTAGATATTACATTCTTACAGCTGGTGTGTAAAAGTCAGATATAGAATTCTACTTTATCAAAAAATAATTCTTTAGGGTTCTAACTGAGACATTTTTGAAGTCCTGTGTGTTTCGTTTTTTTAGATTTTTTTTTTGTGATACGGAAGAGAGAAAAGGAGAAGGTTTTTACAATATTAGAGCTACATGGGGATTTGTGTCTTCAAATGCTCTTCCTTTCACTGGGTCTCAGCTTCACACCAATGTTCATGATGGCCCTGCAGGAGCCTGGCAGAAGAGAAGTGACCTGGACAGAGGGCAGGATGCTCTCGAGCTCCCAGTTCTGCTGCAGCCTGACTTTGGACAGTGAGTCCCAGCTCTCCTGCAAGAACTTGCATTTCTGACCCAATACATGACTCGGCTGAAGGGTTTAAACCAGGCTGTAGCCTCCGGCAACTGAAAAGACAAAAGTGGTCCTCAAACTGAGTAGAAAACAGACATCATGTTGTCTCCAGAGCCATGTGACAGCACACACTGTGCCTGTGGGCTCTGTGGATGTGACAGAAAAAACAGGTTTGGGTTGAGGCTTTGGCCACTGAGCTGGGGAAGGTGCTGTACTCAGAAATATTGCATTTTGTACTATATATATAATATATGTATTGTCTCGAGACAGGCTGGCTGCATAAGCCACAGCAAACTCAAGTGTCACCCACCAGCTGTAACCATTGCTGTCACATAGCGTGGCACGCTGCGCTTTGAGGGCAGCATGGCTTGTGCTCGTGACAGGAAATTGTCACAGATGTAATTACTCAAACAATATTGTTAAATTCCAGTGCCGTGTGTATTGCCGCCCATCAGTCACAATAATCACTGTACACAATCTGTTTCCTGATAAAACTCAGAGGTTGGTAATGCACTTTTCATTGAGCTCACAGAGAAAATCCTGCTTGGGACTCAAAGCCGTTTATCCTCTCTAATTGTTATTGCTTGTGGCTGTGTGGTACCTGGGGATAATTATTCTCATAGTGTATGTTCTGAAAGAGCAGAAGCCATTCAGGTAGCTGAATTGGTTAAATGAAAGCTAGCAGTCTGGGTGGGGAACAGGTTGTCCTGGACAGGTTCTTCTTACTTACAAGAGGCTTAAAGACACCTTGTGAGTTGGATCACAGAATAATTCAGTTAAAAGGGACAGCTGAGGGACACCTACTCCAGACTCTCCTGTTCCTTGAATCATAGAATGGTTTGGGTTGGAAGGAACTCAAAAGATCATCTCATTCCAACCCCCTGCTATGGGCAGGGACACCTTCCACTATCCCAGGTTGCTCCAAGTCCTGTCCAACCTGGCCTTGGACACTTCCAGGGATGGGGCAGCCACAGCTTCTCTGGGCAACTTGTGCCAGGGCCTCCCCACCCTCACAGGGAACGATTTCTTCCCAGCATCTAATCTCAATCTCTTCTCTTTTAGTTTAATACTGTTCCCCCTCTTCCTATCACTATATGCCCATGTAAAAACCTTCTCAACCCTGTTTCATGGAGTTAGTCTTTACCAGATGCTGGGCTCTGGGAGAGTCCAGTTGCTGCCAGACAATTTCTCCAGGCCACATAAATCCCTCAGAAGAAGAACTTTTCCTTCCAGCATGCCAGCCTCCCAGTCCAACTTGGTGTCATTTACAAACCTGGTGAGAAGGCACCTCATCCCCTTTTTCAGGCTATTAATAAAGAGCTTGTACACTGTTGTCACCAGTACCAGTCCCTGACACAGGGCTCTGTCTACAGGTTGGACTTTGTATCACTGTCCACCACCCTAAAAGCTGGGCAATACAGTTAATTTTCTGCAACCCAGATAATTTTCCACAATCCAGATAATTTTCCGCACTCATCCCATCACAGACTGTTTATTCAGTTTATAAATTGGCAATTTGGCTATGTTATATTCCGGCAACCTGTGTCAAAATCTTTGCTTGGGTCAAGGTGTGTAACACCTGCAGCTCTCTCCCTGTCTCCAGAGCCATGACTCAAATCTCAAACACGGAATACCACATTAGTTGTGCAGAAATTGAAGCACAGGTAATTGAATATCCCACTGGTTCCCAGCATAGCAGCAAAGGATATGAAGAAGGTAGATAGAGTTCCTTCAAAGGCTTCGAAAGGTTTGTGACTTTTGTAAGGGTAGGAATGTTTTCTGCGTCTTGGTAAGAGGAGATACAGTACAGCTGCTTGTTTATAGAGGGCTGGATCTCAACAGCACGCACCAATCTGTCTCTGTGTGTGACATATCAATTTAATTACTCTGGGTTTACTTTCTCTATAGGCATACCTTCCATTATTTAAAATTAGCCCTCTGTGTGTCACCCCGCTGGCAGGGATAAAGAATCCCAACCAGAAACATTGCCCTAATTCAACTAGATCAGGGGCACACCATATTTTTCAGTTAAACAAAGGAAACTCAATATTTAGATCATCTTTCTCGTTCCAGCTGCTGCCCCTTGTATGGTGTGTAAATTAAGAGCTCTTGTGCTAACCATTGATTTTTCTTCCCAGGATCCCAAGGGGACACATCCTGCTAGGTTTATTCTTGAGGAAGCCCATTCCACTGCTGCACAAAGCTGGCATTGTCAGGAAGATTGAGCTCCTGATGATAAAACATCTTTCATTGTGAATTCTACTCATCATAAGGAGCTTACAAATCCTAAATCACAGTGGGGCCACCCCTTCTTTTGCTCTCAGTACACCATCATAACTCTTCCACCTTAACTATCAGAGGAATTCTGTCTATGCCTCTTATCAGGCCTGGGTCAAAGGTGAATATCTGAGCTTCTCGGTCACAGTGACACCAAGGGCTGTGAAATATGGTAATAATGATCTTTCAGGAATCTCTGAGGCCATTCTGTAAACGCAAGTGGGTCTGTGTGACTCTGCTTTTTGTCTTCCACTGCAGATGTGATGGTACCTTGGAAGAGGAGGTTAAAAATCCCGCTGAAAGCAGCTTCTGTGTTTAGGGTGGTGAGGGGGAGAGGGTTGGGTTTTAGCCATCAATGGTATGGGAGAACAGCTGGGAGAGGGGGTTTGTGGAACTATCTCTGGTTTGTGAGCTCAGCGATGCAGATCACCGGTGTAAATAGACACTGATAACTCCTGGAGTCATTCAGTAACCTTTCAGCATGCCCTCTTAAAATAGGGTTCTTTGTTCTTGGAAGAGAACAAAATGAAACAAGAGTCTCATCCATGAGCTGAAATCTTCTAATTATCAATTACCCCTCCTTGAGATAAGGATTTTTTTCCCCCATCTTGCTAGATTTCTGGCTTCCAGTCTGGTCCCTACTAGTTTTCTTTAGATAAGGAAAAGCAAAGGTGGGGTGTAGAATCATAGAATCATTTAGGTTTTAAAAACTCCTCCAAGATAATCGAGTCCAAGAGTTGAAACCGCAGGGAATATTTTTCAGTTTTTTGGAGCAGGAACACGCCTTGGGTGTGGAACATCCAGGTAAATGTCAAAAGGGAGTAGAGGAGATTCCCTCAGCTGGCAGCAGGGGAAGAGTGGAGGGGCTGCGAACAAAGTGCTGCTTATCCTGCAGAGCACGGGGAGCTGGGTGTGTGCAGGGTGATTAGAGCAGAAAGGTCAGCCTCTGCTGGTGTGTTCTGAACCTGTTTTAATCACGACAGAGATAAAAAACACTGTGAGATGGAGCATGATTTCCTATGTCTGGGCACGCAGAAAGAGCAGGGAGGCTCGCTCACCTCTTGCTGCAGAGATTAGAAGGCACAAAAGAGACTTTTCCTCTGTGCATTTTGGTAATGGGCAGAATCTAAACAGACTATTTTGCTGCTGACAGCCCTGTTGGAGCAGATGAAGGTCACTCCCACAAAGATCTGTTGCGATTCCCTAACCCTTAAAGGAATTAAAACAAAAATTTGCTTCTCTGTAGTGCAGCAAACATGTTGTAATAATCCTGTGAGGATAAATTTAGCATTCGCTCAGCAACAGATTGCAGTCCCATCACCACGGAATACCCTGAGCTGAAAGGGACACACAAGGATCACATCCTGTGCCTAAGAGCCTTGTCCAAACACTTCTTGGACTCTGTGAGCCTTGGAGCTCTGACCACTGCCCTGGGGAGCCAGTCCCAGTGCCCGACCACGAGCTGGTCCCAGTGTCCCACCACGACCAGGTGAAGAACCTTTCCCTAATATCCAACCTAAACCTCCCCTGCCACAGCGTCAGGCCATTCCGTCGGGTCCTGTCACTGGCCACTAGAGACAAGAGAGGAAGCTGCAGACCACAGTGAGGTCTCCCCTCAGATATATTCTGCTCCAAGCCCTTTTGGCCTCACTTCTGCTCTCCTTGCCCCTCACACTCCCTCTCTTGGGTCATATCTGACTCCTCCTCCACAGTGCGCTTAATAGCCAGAAACCTGGTTGCTAATTACTGCGGTAAAGATTTGCAACCTGTCTGGCAGTGCCAGGAAGTAAGGCACAGCCTTTGCAAGTGTGGAGGGATCAATCAGGCTCAAGTCAAAACAGAGTGTTTCCAGCTAACTCTGAGGGTCGGCGATGACAAGCACCACTGAGCATAGATGTTTGGCTGTCAAGTGTGCAATACATTTGGAAACTCACCCCATGGGGAGGGAAAAAGGATTTTTCTGTTTTATCTTCTGTACTCAACTTATTTGATCACACACACCAAGGAAAAGAAAAAAAAGGGGGCTGCGAGGAGGGGGGAAGCTGTCCATGAAGAATTTTTAAGTCTGTTTTCAATCAGACTGATTTATCTTTTCCCAAGGTTGGTGTTCCTGCCCCTCTCCGGCCCTGCTTCCTCCTCCCCCTTTCTGAGCTCTACCATGAAGTTATTTTTTTAAGGGTTGTGACAAGAGAGTTTACAGACTTCAGATTTTTGATGTCTTAAAGTGCAATTGGATATATGAGGATATGAGGACTAGAGGAAATACATGCAAGTGAGGAATAAAGGAAAACAAAGGTCTCTGGCCTGGCTGCTTTCATGGTATCTTTTGACCGCATAGTAATTCTGTCATTATTATTAAATAATATTGTAATAGTAACAAAGAATAATAGCCAAATGTTAGAGATTCATTATGCTATGTAGAAAAAAAAAAGTAGATTCTGCGTTAATTGAATAGTCAGGAAAATGTGAGAATGAATCCAAGTTTTCATTTACAGTTCTGACAGGACCAGAAAACAACAGATTTTAAGACCAGAAATAGACCTTAAACTATCTGCTTTTTCAACCTCCTATGTAACAAAGCTATGTATCATCCAACTTTTTCAAAGTAGAAATAGTAATTTAATTTCCCTTTTCTCCTTGTTATGTTTTTAAAAATGGGGGAGGAAAGCAAAGGCGTGAAAAAAAAATTGATGCAATTTTTTCACCCAGTTGAAATGTACAGGTACGAAACTTGTGTTTTTGAAACAGGGCAACAGTCTGATCCTTACTATGCATCACAGAAGGTTACAGAAGAGAAGATCTGGTTTGTGCAATAGGCAGCAAGTCACTTCTTGTTCATGGTGAGAGCTCGTGGAGGGGCTCCCAATTGCTTTTGCACATCACATCAGAGAAAAACTCAAATCCTACCTCTTTGTTCACCCTTCTCGCAGAGCAGAGGCATTGTGGATGCTTGTTTCAATTACTTGGGGTGGGTGACCCAAACCCTCTTGTGTAAAGAGCAAGTAAAATGATTTGTAGCTGGTGACCTAGCTGTGAATGTCCCTCATGTACTCCATATGAGAATTTGTATGTACAAATATTTCTTTTTCCTTATGCTAATAATACTGACAATTTTATGAGAGTGAGAGAGATACGTTCTTACACTGACTGTAACACTGGTCTGATTGGCTTTGCTTAAATCTTGGGGGGTTGTTCTGCACGAAACAAGAAGTTCCCTGGATATTGAAGGAGCTATTGCAAAGGCAGTGAATATTTTTCACATTTAACTAGGTTGTTCAACCGATCTAAGTAACTACAGTTGCATCTTTTTTTCAGTCATGAGTAAGGGAAGAATGATATTGAACTGAAAATGAGAAACAAAAAATTATTATTTCCCTATAAATTGCTGTGTAGAATATTTCATATATATAGAGACACATTTGGTCAGAGAGATGATAGAGGAAAGAAATCAAGTATCATTTTTCAACTTAAAAAGTATTAATTTATGCTTTAGGAAGCTGCCTTTCATACTCCAATGGAGGTAAAAAGGGGGTCTTTTTGAGCTCCTTAAGTTAATTAAAAAATCCAGTGAGAAATTATGTGTCATCAACTGTAATCCTTCCTACAATATGTGTCTTATGAAAAGCAAAATTATTAAGTGCATACACTTAATAGTAGACAGGAACCACAGGATAGTATAATTTTGGAGGAATCTCTGAGAGCCAAAACCAGCTCAAAGGAAGACTTGATCAGATCAGATAAACCAAATCTCTACTGAGGCAATGAATAAAACAGTAAGGGTTTTTTTTCTTCCCTTGTATTACCTTAATTTGCACATTACTCCTGAGCTTGAATCTTCCATCACTCACTATCATGGAGGTTTGTTAGGTGCCGTTGTAACAGACTCTTATAAAATGTTTGTCCTCTTTCTTAGAGGCCCCCTTTATGTACTAAAAGGCCACAATGAAATCTTCCTCACTATGGACTGTATAAACCTGTACTGGTTTCTCCTGTACCAAGGAGAAAATGAGACCTGGTAAATGCAGAGGCATGAAATTAGGTGATTTATTCCATTTTCAGTGCCTAAATTTGATCAGGTATTTTCCAGCCTGTACATCTTGAACATTGTCGAGGTCTGGGCAAAATGTACTCATGCGTTGACTCAAGAACTGACTCAGACAAATGTCTTTCAAGGAGCCAAGTGTGAACTTTGCAACCAAGATAGAGATCTTACTAAAAATGCTTGATAGACCTAATTAGAAAAATACTATTGGAGCTGAATAACTTGTTCAGACACATGTTTTAATGTTGGTGTTAGAGAAATGAACCTGTTAAGTATTGAACTAATTCCCAAGGAAATAACTAGGGAGTCCTTACAGAAAACTCATAATGTGCCTGAGGTGGGAAAGTCTTACAGTTGCCATAATTTTTTCATTTTCCATCCATTATAAATCATAGTTTCTTTCACTAACTTGAACATTCAGATACAATTTGATCAATTATACACTGAATTAGTTTTTTATTCTGATTCTCAAGAAATATAAAGAGCTCTAGAGAACATAATGTTTACTCCTTTCCATGTCTTGTCCTCAAGAGTGACCAAGAAGATGTTATTTCAAAGAAAGGGAGAACATGGTACCTGCATTCAGTTGTTCTGGCAGCAGCAGCAGCAGCCCTGAGGAGTATTTCCTCCTCAACTCCAAGTATTTAAAAGATCAGTTTAAGGCATGAGGCAGGAAGGATTGTTTTGGTATGGTAATAAGGAGAATTGCACAGGATTCCCTTCTGAGTATGTTGATTTTGAATTTAAGGGAAAAAAAAAAAAGAATTTCAGGTCAAAACAAAAGGAGATAAAGAATACATTAATAAACCTGAAGCTATGAGATTCTGGCTCTCAAACCTGCTTTAAAAACTGAAGTTATTAGAGTTTCATAGGATGCCAATAATTTCACTTCCTGTTGAAAGAAAACAGAAGTTGAAGCTGAGACATTTTAAAATAAAATCTTGAACTGTGTTTTTATTCCATAAAAGTTAATTTTCTCAGCAGTTTCTTTCTCTTGAGCTCATTGGGCTTTATTTATGACTGCAGAATTGCCTATGACAATGAAAACCAAACCCAGACCAGAACAAAACTGCCGCTTAACAGAAGATGTTCAGGATATTTAATAATTTCTTAAGAATCTGAGTGACTTTTGTATGAACAGGTAGGCATCTGTTAGAGTGGAATTTCACTGAGCAGCCTAATTAGCTCGTCATGCTATTTCATATTATGTTAAATGACTTACCAGAAATTATTAATTAAAGTATTAGAATCTCATTATTTGTTAGGAATGGGGCACATGGGAAGAGGGAAAAGAATGGGACTTTAATATCAACACGTTTCAGGGAACACTGAGTAAATTGGATAAACACTGAAAATATACATCTGGCTGTTTTCACTTGTTGTATAAAACATCTGATAGCTTATATTTGTTACAGACATCCTATAAATAGTCATTCATGTCCAAATACTTTAAACTACTAGCGCTGTTGGTTGGTGGTTTAAATAAAGCTTTCCATAACCAACCTTAGGAAATCAGGCCTTCCTCAAAGGGAGTTCTTGGCTCCTCAGTGGACATCTGTCTGTATTTAGCCACACATTAAACCCACAGTGAGAATGAACCTTTCAATATGGCCTATTTTTTAATAGTGGAGATTGAAATTGATTTCCTTGTTACTGGGCTGATTAAATGCTGCGTGTCATGGTGACAGGAGGAGATCAACCTCATTCTCTTCCCTGTCTACCACTGCCTCTGTCACATCTTTGTGGTATGAAGACTGTCCACTCTTCCGTCAAGGTCTTCAGAATCCCATAGCTCTCCAGGAGGTGAGCCTGTGTTTGGAGACCAGAGCTGCAATTCCTCTCACCTCTCTTGAGGTCTCTATGGTGCATGTGTGTCTGAGCCAGGATTCTGGGACCAATATGGAATTGAGAGTTTGATTCACCTCATCAGAAATGATGCCTAAATGTGGCCAGAAAAAAATGCCCCTGAGCGTTATTGATGATATTCTTGGATTTCAATCACCTGTAGTGGGAACCCAGATGGATTTTACCCAGACAGCTATCGATAACGTAGATATCTTCAGCAGTGGTGTAGGAATCTCACTACAGCTTTTATTTGCCTGTGTTCTCCTGTGATGTGTACAGTGATCAGTGCAAATGCAATGTAAATCTGGGTTCATTCAGAGTGCACGGGAATAGCTCTGTCTGTCAGTGACGAAGGCTTGAATTTCTCTGTCCAGCTCACACTCTGGAAGAAAGAGTTGGTGCAAAGGAAGGAAATATCCATGTTGCATAATTCTGCAGCTTGTACATTTAAAGAAAAAAGAAAAAAAAAAAAAAAAAGGAACACAAAACCAAACCAGTCTAACTGTATTCCTTTTAGCATTCAGTCAGTTTTTTTCAGATGACTCTTCTATTGTGATTTTCTTATCTTGTGTGAGCGGTGCCTCATTTAAAGCTCTGTTTAAGAATGTAGCTCAGAAATCATTACCTTACTGCCCTCAAAAGTCAAAAGCAGTTCTGGTTGTGTGAAGGAGAGTGCCTGTGGGGCCAGTAGATGGTTTGGAACTTCCACCTGGATTTGTAAGACATGTGAAAGAGATGGGAGGAGACAGAATACCTCAGAACTCTGATGGTACCTCCCACTGATTTAATGACATTATTAAGCAGATCTCCAAGAGACTCTGTAGTTTCTATGTCTTCCACAGAAAATCTGAACAGATATTCTCAGACTTAAGCTGAAGCTCACAGCAGGTCTCAAAGTGACTTTGAAAATTTTTCCTAATGAACAGCAATCATAAAACCTTAATCAAATGAGTCAGCATGGATTTTCGTCTTTGTCTTAAAAGAGGGAGAGATGGCTGTATTTTTCAACAGTGGGATGAAAAGGAGAATTCTGGTGCTGTTGAACCTTTTCTCCCCACCACAATGTTACAACAACCTTGGGGAAAAAAGAAAAAAGCTAACAAGAACAACAGACTGAATGCACTGACATGTGAAGAATTGCACAGGGTTTATGTTTTGGGTTTACATTTTGTCTAATTATGCAGCATAGGACTCAGAGGAATACTGTGCTCATCTGTGGAAGTATTTCTAGTCACTGAAAAGTATTTTGGCTAGGTGTCCTCCTCACAATCAAAGTGGCATGTGCCAAACTGAACCTCTCAACTGGTTGATAATTTCCAAGAGTATGCATGTGGAGGGAAAAGAGTGTGCATAATAAAAGCAAAAAATTTGAAGTAATTTTCAGGAAAAACATCTTCAAGTGTGTGTTAAGCATAGTTAATAGTATTTTGTGTTCAGAAGTGATGAAAAATGTGAATAAAATACTAGAAATTACCAGGGAAAAACAAACTAACAAGGAAACTAAAAATATCAGTTATTTTATACGTTCATGGATATTTGAAATTATTCTCAGAAAAGATGTGGGAGAATAATACAAAAAGGACAGTGGTGAAGAGTGAATTCCATGAAGAGGTGCAAGGCTGTGGTTGTAACAGCTTCAATATTAGACAACCGGGGCTGTTGATGATGTCCAGAAACTCATGAATGTTTTATGGGAAAAGTACATAGGTAATAATAATTAGTGTTTTCGCAGTTAAGAAATAATTATCAGAAGGCATTGGATAAAATTTTCAAGCAGAACTTTTAATGCAAATCTGATGATGAATTACTTTGTAATGAAACACATGGTTAAACTATTAACTCGATGCCAGAATATATTGTGAAGGTCAGACATTAATTATTAAATTTAGTCATTGAGAACAAACTGGTGCTTGGAAAGTTCATGAGATGGTGGAACAGGGAGGTTATACCAAGAGCAAGGTGCTATTCTATTTCCTCATTGCCCAGATCTAAGTCATTTTCCTAAGCATCTGCCATTAATGCTATTACAGATAACAGGCTAGATAAGCCTATGATATGAACACTTATCCTTACATTTCATTTTATATTCTTATATATGTGTGTCTTTTTAGATGGTTGCACAGGAATGATCATAATAAAGTGGTTAAAGTGATGAAAATATATTTGACTGAGGAAGAGGGTCAGTAGGAACACAGAGCAAATAAAAGGGAGAACATTTCTCTCAGAAGTAATTTTCATTATCCCTATGTGTTTTAATATGCACACTCAGAGGAGAAAAAATTCACCAAATGGTTGATTTTTTACTAATCTAAAGTGAGCTCTTAAATAATTAATCTGGTTTAGAAGGTGCACCACTTCTCTGGAGATATTCTGGACAAGACAAACAACCTGGCTGAGAAGGCCGATGGCCCCTGGGCTGTCCCAGCCATGGTGTGACACAGCCCCAGGGCAGGGCCCGTCCCCTGTGCTGGCCCTGCTGGGGCACCTCCAGTGCTGGGGACAGCTCTGGGCCCTCAGGACAAGAGAGACCCTGAGGGGCTGGAGCGTGTCCAGGGCAGGGAACGGAGCTGGGAAGGGGCTGGAGCCCCAGGAGCAGCTGAGGGAGCTGGGAAAGGGGCTCAGGCTGGAGCAAAGGAGGCTCAGGGGGGCCCTGGTGGCTCTGCACAAGTCCCTGACAGGAGAGGGCAGCCGGGGGGGTCGGGCTCTGCTCCCAGGGAACAGGGACAGGAGCAGAGGGAACAGCCTCAGGCTGGGCCAGGGAAGGCTCAAGTTGGATATCGGGGAAAATTTCTTCACTGAAAGGGTGGTCAAACCCTGGCATGGGCTGTCCAGGGCTGTGTTGGAATCCCCATCCCTGGAAGGATTTAAAAGCCGTGTGGATGTGGCACTTGGGGACACTGGTCAGCGGTGGCCTTGGCAGTGCTGGGGGAATGGTTGGACTCGATGACCTTGGAGGGCTTTGCCAAGCTAAATGATTCTGTGACTCCTTGAATAAACATGTCTACCCTCTCTCAGTAGCTCTCAATCTCCACTAATTTTGTAAATAATTATATTGAGCATCCAAATGTTCTAACTATAAATTTTGGGGAGCCTGGCCTTCCCTCACAAGTCAAGAAACACTGAGGAGAGTTGAACATTTAAACATCTGGCCTGCTCTGATTAGTTTGTATCAGTTTTTACGCAGTTGTTAAAAAAATTTGACCACCTGTATCTTTTGTATTTACTAATTTAATTGTTTTTTTCTCTTTGTCATTCAAGCACAGACAAGAACAGCATTTTAGTGCAAGCAGAGCAGAAAAGCACAAAAAATTTGTTGTTGGAACACCAGAAAGTGTTTGGTAGGTGTGAACTGAGTCAGAGAGATGGGTTTAGTGACAAAATGCACCTTTGGCACAGAAAATGATGAATCCTAAAGTTATTCTAAGCCTAAAAGAATGTGTAATAATAATAATAATAATAATAGTAATGATAATAATAATAGTAATAATAGTAATGTATTGAAGAATATTTGGTGGGGTGTTTGAAGAAATATCTTTTTGAGAATTTTAATTTCTGATGTATCCAGAGGGGAAAGATAGGACTTGGAGAAGTTAGTTATGGAAAGGGAAGAATTATGAACTTAAAAAGTAATCAGAATGAATGACATCGTGAACAAAAATTTCAGAAAACAATATTTCATTATTATTATTATTATTATCTTACAGCTTTTACAAAGCTTTATAAGCAAAGAATTCTTCTATTTTTAAATAACATGCCTAGGTAAACACTGAATTAAAGATGTCAGGATTACACTGTTGCTGATCTTTGCCCAGGATGGGAAGATACAAAAGGAATTAAGTTTTGCACGCGTGCACATTGTGCACATTTGATAAGTAATACTACTTTACAACTAATCAATATATCTCATCCTCAAGTTTCTCAGAGAACTTCACACAGTAACTAAGTGTGCACGTTGTGTGTCTGTTTTGAAATCCTGCCACGTGTCCACGTGTGTCCCTGTACACTACTGAGGCAGCACAAACATGAACGATTTTGCCCAAACCCTGAGCGAATGCTGTGAGTATGTAAAAGGGTCTGAGACACGAAGACCTTACTTAAAAATACTGGAGCTGTTACTGCCCATTACTTTTTGACCCACTGGGTGCCAAGGTTGCCACTCTCCCAGCGTAAATGGCAGAACAGGGAGTATCCCCGCAGCTCAGCGAGCCAAAAAAAAGTTAGAACAAAACAAACTGTGTTCTGTCAATGCCCCCAGCAAGAGATCAGTGGCACACGTGCGCGTACATGCACGTTCGTGTGTGCAAAGAAGGAAGAAGCACTGAAGCTTTTCCTCTTTCAGTATAAAGGCTCCCACCACACCACTCACCCAACTGCCAGGAGCAGGGCTTTGCATCTTGCTTTTTCTGTTCTCTTCTGGACTCCACTAAGAATCATAGAATCCCAAAATAGTTGGAAGGGACCTTAAAGATTGTCGTGTTCCATCCCTGCCATGGGCAGGGACACCGTTCTCTAGACCAGGTTGCTTCCAAGCCCCATCCAACCAGGCACTGAAGAATTCCAGGGATGTGGCAGCCACAACTTCTCTGGGCAACCTGTGCCAGAGGCCTCACTGTCCTCTTAATAAAGAATTTCTTCCCAATATCCCACCTAACTCTGCCCTCTGTCAGTGTGAAGGCTGGCTCTTTATGTCCTTGTCCAAAGTCCCTCTCTAGATTTCTTGGCACTGGAATGGGCTTTAAGGTCTCCTGTCCTGCCCTGTCCTGTCCTGTCCTGTCCTGTCCTGTCCTGTCCTGTCCTGTCCTCTCCTCTCCTCTCCTCCCCTCTTCCTCACTGGTCTCAACCTTTCCTCACAGTAGAGAAGCCCCACTGCTCTAATACTACTCTTGTCTTCACAGGTACATTTTAATGTATAAAGATTTTATCTAGTTACAAATAATTGCATTATCTTAAAAGACTATAGAAAGTGGAACTACATTTGGCATTCCATTAGCCTATCTTCCCATAAAAATTCCTTCATTTTCTTCTTGCCTCTGTGATGTATGGAGCACATACTGTAGGTAGAGGGTGGTGGAGACCACTTTATAAAAAGTTGAGACAAATCCCAGACAAACTGTGAGTTACACTAAATGGAAGATGTCTGTGTAGCCTGGACTGAAGGGGTTGTGTGCTTCTGGTTATTGGTGGCCAGAGTACAAAAGCGAGGCAGAGGAGGCCTTCAGGACAAGCAGAGGGACCAGAGGAGCTCTCAGGAAAAGGAACTACTGGACGGAGGTGAAATCTCATGGGATTGCTCATCCCAGTGAAGGCAAAAGTGGCAGGGAAATTACTGCAGTCTCTTGGGAGCAAAGAATGAGGACTTCAAGGACAGCAGTCACTCGGGGAATGTGTGTGAGCTGACTACAAATAAATTTTAACTGGAAACAGTGGGAACGACAGATAAGAAAGGGGGTTAGCAGTGCCCTCTAACAGGAGAAGGGTGGGACTCCCCCACCCTCAGAAATTACTTGCTGAGGTGATTGCTGGCATTATGAAAATCATTGTCTTCATGACCAAAAATGCCTTGTCTGGTCTTCCCATGCACAACACAGCACATCTTCCGGGACTTCAGCTCTGTGAGCACTGTGCACCTAACTTACACCAGTTTCACTGTCAGCATCTCTGCCTGCTCTGTCCCTCCAACCACCCCAGCTCTTAAATGTCTTGGGATTTGAGATTGTTTCCTTAGGTATTTAGCCAGCACCTTTTGTGGCTCCAGCCATTTATTCTTGCTGTAAGTACTCCATTAAAGCACTGCAGTCAATACTGCACTGGACACTGAATACACTGAACTCAGTAAAAAATTAGCATGAAAGCCTTCCATGTGATTTACTCTGATCTCTTGTGCAAATGATCTGCAAGTTTTAAATTATAAGTCTTCATACTTTGCTTTCTTTTTTTTTTTTTTTCTTTTGTTTTAATTCAATTCACTAAACCAGTCAATTGCTCTGTTTTACACAGCGACTTGGAATATGAGACATTTCTTTTCAGAACTGGAAAATTTGGTTTCCTGCACTGAGCTGCAATTTACATCTTCTCTGTGTACACGTTTGTGTTCAAATAGAGAATAGGAGGAGCCCGCGAGGTCAGCCCTCCACTCATTTTCAGGGAGCTTTATGACATTCTTGCTGCACGTTCTTCTTTCTGGCTTAGGCGACGGGAGGATGGGGAGCAGCACAAGGCAGCCTCAGTGGTCACACATTCACTGCTCGTGTGCCTGCGTTCAGAGACAACTTTCTTTACCATACATAATGCTTATTATCAAACCCAGAGGGTTCCTAGGGGAACATTCCTGTGCCCCAGGAGGAGATTCTCCCCTATCTCTTCATTCACAGGGGGTTGTTCACACACTGAGCCGTTGCTGGAAGAAGAGCCACAAAAGTTATTTAGTTCCCCTCAAAACTGGATCATATGACGAAACTTGTACAGAAACAGGTCTATAAACAATGTACAATTCTAAGCAGCCAGCCAGAAAAAGTAATTAAAGAGGACATCTAAATCACAAAAAAGTGCACAGAATTTTAAATAGCCTGTCTAAATGTATTCCTGCCCTCCAGCTAAGTAATTTACAATCACTTGTTGATTCTTTTAACTACACATTAAAACCTATCTCTTCTACGGAATAAGCTTTCACACAAACACAGAGATCAAATCCATTCTCCCTAAACTTTTTGGCTTAAACTTTTTGATGGGAGCAGTCTGCAAATAACCAAGCTGCAACTTGTCTTTCCATCGAACAGCTCCATTGCCAAGCACAGGGTCTTCAGGAGCCACAGGGGATGAAGGGTAATAATTTCCTACTCTGAAAGATCAGTCTCTGAAACAGTCCCTTAAGTCCTCCAGACTCTGCCTCCCATCCACTACCTGGCCATACACATTTCATGCAGAAAACTTGTGAACTTAGTAATGCAGGCAGCCAGTGGTGCATGGAACTTCTTGTTGTGCCTGGGAACTGCCTGCTGGTGCTCTTCTGCTCTCAAGAGGGGTGAGTTTTACCTCGAGAACTGCAACAGTGACATGCACAGGGCAGGTGGACTATCAGCAGGGTTATGTTCAAATGATAAATTTTCCTTTCGTTTAGCAATGCCACACTGTCCCACAGCCTCGTAGAATCATAGAATAACTGAGGTTGGGAAAGCCCTTCTAAGATCATCAAGTCCAACAATTAAACTAGCGCTGCCAAGGTCACCACTAACGCAAGTGCCACATGCACATGGCTGTTAAATCCCTCAGGGATGGGGACTCGCACCACTTACCCAGGCTTCCTGTTCCAGTGACTGACAAACCCTTCAGTGAAAAGCTTCTCCCTAATATCCAGTCTAAACCTACCCTGACACAGCCTGAGGCTGTTTCCTCTCCTCCTGTCCCTGTTCCCTGGGAGCAGTGCCCGACCCCCCCGGCTGCCCCCTCCTGTCAGGGACTTGTGCAGAGCCACCAGGGCCCCCCTGAGCCTCCTTTGCTCCAGCCTGAGCCCCTTTCCCAGCTCCCTCAGCCTCTCCTCGCCAGACTTGTGCTCCAGACCCATTCAGGAGGAGTTAACTGATGTGTCAGATTGAGCGGCTGTGATTAACAAAGCAGTAAGTCAGAAAAGTTTTGTGAGCAACAACTGCTCCTAAGGGGTCCAAGAAGAAAAGTCTTTGGTAATTCCTCGCCTCTATGCACTTGTCCTTGATTTGCTTTAATTTACAATTTTGGCTCAGCTGTTGTCCTGGCAGCTTTAATTTTGCATCAATTGACCCTATGCCTCATACCATGCATTGACACTCTTTTAATCTAGTGATGTTTTCCCTGCTTTGGCCGCTTAGGGGTTAAGCTGAGATGTTTTGGTCAGGCAGTAATTGCCTCAAGGCCTTCTCCAAATTTTGCAGACATGGAACTGATATTTTTACTGTCAACGCTGAGTCTCTGCTGGTCATAATCCACAGGAATGCACCTGGATGCAATTGTGCTTGGATAACTAAACTCGAGTGATGTGTTTCACTTAGTGGGGACTCCGCTGGCTTCGTTGTAAAGATTAGGGAGTGATTCGGCAGTCATGAGAAAATGTGGCAAAAAAAGGTTAGCTGAACAGTGCTAGAAGTGGAGCCATATTGGGAGCAATTGAAGGAGGAAACAGTCTGGATTTATTGTCTGCATTAAAGATATTGTGGGTTCCATGGATACCAGGAGTGTCATGGAGATGCAGCTAATAGGTTTTTTATTGGATTATTGTCCATCTGCCGCACCTGCTTCTGAAGGGGACAGTGCAGTGGGTTTTTTTGGCACAATCCTTGAACAAGGGATCAGAAAGGAGCTGGGGGAACTGGAAGCTCCAATATAAATTTTAAGGAAATTTTTACAGTTGCCTCAAAGCCATTTCCAGGAAAGCAGCAGCCAGTGAGTGCAGTACCGCTTCTCTCTTTTTACAAAATGTTCAAGTATAGAAAATATATTGCTGGAGCAAGAAAAGACACCAAAGACCTAGCTTACACACTTCTACTCTATGCAGTCCAAATGTAGGTTATTTTTCATTTGAATTGACTTGAACGAAGGTTGTTTTTAAAGTTTTTATTATTTTTAAAATAACAATTTTGATTGCTGCTAAGTGGTTTTTGTGGTGGTTGTTGCTGCTGTTATTGGTTTTGGTTTTTGGTTTTTTTTTTCCACAGCGACAAAGAATCATAAAGGTTGAAAAAGATGTCTAAGGTCATTGAATCCAACCACTAACATAATCATGTCCCCAGATGACACACCTATGTGTTTTTTGAACTCTTCTAGGGATGTTAACTCTGCCACTCTTCTGGGAAACTTGTTCCAATGTTTGACTACCACTTCAGTGAAGAATTTTTTCTTAATACCCAATATAGATCTTCTGTGGTAAAACCCCAAACCATTTCTTCTCATCCTATTTGTCTCTCATTTCACCTATCTCCTGTGCATCAGGTTGTAAAAATTTCCTCCTTTGTATCCTGAATCAAAGCTTCTTTACCTGTATCTAAGTTTTGCTAAAGGTTCCAGGTGCAGACCCTTTCTGGTCATTTTCACCCTGAAGATCTCACACAGGTTTTGTCTCTAAGTTTCATATTCATTTCCCAGCTCCCTGTTTTAGTCCTTTTGTTATCCAACAGAGAAATGTTCTGAGGGGGAAAAAATTGGGAGTTTTCATCACCAATTCATTTTAATTTTTACTTCTGCTTTCCACTGAAGCCGAATGTTAGAGAAACTTGGAAGCCATCTAAATTCAGGTCTCAAGCTAAATGCTTCTACCACTGATTTAAGAGAGTCTTATTAGATTTTAAGTAAGTTTGGATGAATAATTTGTAGCAAGAGATCTCATGAATTTCATCTCATTTCTTTATTCATTAATTACTTAGAAAGGAGGTCAAATTATTCCTTTCAGGATCTATTCCAGAACTTTCTGGAGTAAATGGAAGGAAATAAATGCATTCTGGATTAACACACATAGATATTTTATTGAATTTCTAAAATAATCCAGAGAAGTAGTGCTTTAATAGGTATCTCTGATACATGATGTAGTTCTTATCCACATATAAAAATGCTGCGACTTTTTTTGTCTATGTTTTCTTGACAAAGACAGCACCTCCTCGAAAAATCCTACTAGTGTGGTGTGAATATTTTACATTTTTTTACTTTAAAGGTATTGTTTTAGAAAGCGTTTTTGCCAGTGAGTGTAGGGAGAAAACTGACATTGTTAATATGTGAAGTCAGCTACTTTAACCTGACATCTCATTTTTAGTTAATATTGTCATCAAGGATTACAGTCAGTGGCTTCTAAGAACCAGCAACAGCACAACAGGGCACAGACTCGAGGTTCACCAGGGGACATTTAGGTTGAACATTAGGAAGAATTCCTTAACAGAAAGAGTGATTAGACTTTGGAATGAGATGCCCAGGGAGATGGAATCACCATCCCTGGAGGTGTTTAAGGAAAGCCTGGATGTGGCAGTCAGTGCTCTGGTCCAGCTGACAAAGTGGTCTTTGGTCATAGGTTGGACTCGATGATCTCAGAGGTATTTTTCGACCTAACTGTTTCTGTGATTTTCCACATACATTTTTTTCCCTCCATCTTTTTTTAATCTTTTCCCTCAGTGATGCTATTTATTTGCCTCCCTACTACTCCCTTATTCCAGCAACATGAATAACCCTGTGGATGCTTATACCTACGTCTAGCAGTATTTTATCGCTTGTTTCTTCACCCAAAATTCATAATCTTTCCTTTTAAATTGAATCAGTTACTTTCTCAGCTTTATTTATTTATTTATTTATTCATGCGTCTTTTGAGCAATCAGACCCTACTCACTTTCCAGTAACCATTTCTCCAGTTCAAATATTTTTGTTCCCTTGTTTCCTTTTGTGTCATGCATTATTAGACCAACATCAGCATCACAGGGTATATTATTCCTCAAGCACATCTAATTTCTCGTTCTGATAATAAATTTAAAGGGGACTAATTTGATTAAGAATATATTTTGTGTTGAAAGAAGCATGATTTTGATTGCAGATTTTATTGTATCTTTCTTTGTGATCGGTTCCTCATCTCCAAGAAGTATACCACTAACAATAATACTGTGATGGAGATGCAATTTAATAATTTAAATTGATAGTGAAAAGACATGAGTAGTTTACTTAGATAATGCAGATTCTTTGAAAATCCTGCTTGCGTTTTAACTTTGCTTTCTCATTAATATGTTCCTGCTAATTTAGAATAAATAATGGGAAATCTATACTGGCATGCTGCTAGAATTTCTCCTAATGTGGTGTTGGTCACTGTAATTTCCTCTGAGAAATTTGGGAATTTTTACATTATGGGGCAAATCTTTGAAAACAACTGGTGCTCTCTGGATTGGAAGGTAAAAGAGCTTAACAGTACATGTGTAGACCCTTCATGACATCCTCCCTCCTTGCTAGAGTGTGCTCCTGAGTGTGCTTTATTTTCTTCTACAGGTGAATCCCGTAACATTTAATGTGTTGTTATTTATAGTGCAAGGGCCTTCACGGAAGCACTTGGCTTTTCCCATGTCTTCTACGGGGCAACTACCTACAGTTCTGTTCCTTTCTAATGGCTAATAATAAAAAACCCAACAAATTCTAAAGCTATCCCATCTGCTTTATAACTTGTCTGGGCTTAATCAAAGCAGATGCACCCACTTCAAGATGAATTTCAGGAGTATATTTTTGTACCCAAATAACAGTGATGGGTAAAATTTAACAGAGAGACTTTAGACGAGGAATTACCTACTTTGAAATACTTTCAAGGAATATAAGCTATCATTTCAGTCACACACTTTTTTTTGATGACATTTTTATCTACACACAGTATAGGTGTGCATTTATACTCTGATGAAAATAGATTTTTGTAATTAATAAAAGTGAGGGTACAATGTGTGTCACCGTAAGGTGGGTAGAATAATTGCCTTCTACAGCTGCTTTATGAGTGTAAAGGTGGTCTGAAATTACTCAGGGATCTAACTCTGAGACTTTTAAAGCTAGATAAGGCATAACCTTAACATTTCTCTGCCTCAGTTCTTCCACATGGAAAATGCAGAGAATCTGAAATCTGTACTCGTTATCTGACTAACATGCTTAAAATATTTAAGGGTAAGCTTGAAGAGGTGATGGGAGAAGGCAGTAAAGGACTAATTAGCCAGGCAAGAAACCTATTTTCAGTTTACTAGGGGAACAGAGGCTGATTAGATGAAATGAAGAAGGCAAGGTACTGAACTATCCTGCAAGTAACCTGTCTGTTTGGACTATGAGATAATTAGAATATGGATTGTACCTTTTAAAGTGCCCTCTAACTAAAGCAGAGCAGAACAAACACAGAAGTGGCCCACATTTAAATTGGAAATGCTAAAATGCATCCGTAATCACTCAAGTAGGCAGTTCTGGGACAACTCTCAGAGTTATTTTACCCCCAAGGATGTGATTACCAAGGCTGGCATTGATGTGGGGGTATCTGAATTTCATTCCAATGATTCATGTGCACATGCCCTCTGTGCCTCCAGGCGCTCTCTCAAGGTGGGTAGTACCAGAAAAAGCTGAAAAGGTGAGGAGAGGGATGTGTACCACAGTGGTGGAAACTTGGCTCAAACGGTTTGAAAAGAAGGGTTGCTGGTGCTCCACGCAGTGACCTAGCTCTGATTGTGTGCGAAGGCACTGCCTGTAAAGACTGCCAGTAAAATATCTCTAGAGAAAAATTATTTTTATTTATTGGCTGTTCTGTAACTTACCGCAAAAAAATCATGAAAATCCCGCCAAAGTGTCACCTCTGGCCAGGGACACAACATCAGAAACTGAAAATACACTATTAGAGACACACATGTTGTGAACAACACATCACCTTGTGTTGATACCAAGGAGATTAAAAAGAAAAGTTTATTTTAGGTTAAAACTTTTCCTCTTTTCCTCCCAGCTTGCTATTTTCTTAGCTGGATTTTAAAGTTTTGACTGTTTAATTGCTGTGATTCCAGATATAAATAGTAAGGCCACTACTAGAAATCCTTGACTCATAATACTCACTAATATTGCTCCTAGGAGAATAGTAGGGTCATTAACAAAACACAGTCATCACATCTATGGTCCTCGATGGCATCAGCCCAAGCTTTGTGAAAGAGTGTTCCTCCCACAGGGGTTGTGAGCTCATTTAGATTTCTGCCAGTTTCCAGGATCAGACCCATGAGTTCAAAGGATTTGCCTTGACAATTAGCTGCTGGTTCCAGTACTTCACTTCCTAGGTAACAAAGGCCAAAAATCTCACTGCTCTCAGACACGACGCAGGATATACTTCCAGGCTCAATGCTAATAACCGAAAGAAATTCAAGGAGAAAAGCCATCCTATATAAAAATGAGACATTTATAGAGCAGTTCATTACACCCCAGCAAGATGCCTGTGTGAGCTTTGATGTTTTTCCTCCATGATGACAAGGGAAGCCAAGATGTCAGACTCTGGATTAGACAAATAGATACTGAATCCAAAGTTAGGTGAGATGAATCCTGGTCTCTAAGGAATATGTCACATAGCTACTAGGGTGGAAGCAGAAGCTTGTCCCACACATGTTCTCATCTTCTGTATTTATTTGTTTTGCAAAACACTGGGTTTAGGTGTCTAGCTGCTATTTGAAACAGCAAGTCAAAGTTTCTTGATGATCATCATAAGTGTGTTGTATCATATCATGGATCCAGAACTCTCTCTTAAATATGAAAAAAATGTAAAAAAAAGTGCTCTGCATGATCACTCACCTCCTGCCCAAAACAGTAAGTCTTGTGATGATGTTAGATTTGCTGAAAGATTAAAAAAATGTTTCTGAACATTTTGATAAATATGGGGAAAGTATTCTCAGAGCTTGGCTCAAATTTTTAGGTAG